>JACEIK010009980.1:35783-46356 GCA_018107945.1 Datura stramonium | reverse complement strand
TACAATTTACATGAGAATGTACACAATTTATTAGACAAACAAGACAAAAGTTATACATTTGAGTATCGATTTGGCATATAAATATGCCCCTTATCATGTATGCTTATGTCATGGGTCGACTTGGGGCCTCTCGGGTTCCTTGTCCAATGTTATGATCCGGGTATACGTTTGGGTTGTCACAGTCAGGGAAAACAGTAGGGTGTCTAGGAGAGACCATGATTGTATGTCACGATTCGTACCACCGTGGTACCAATTGTACTGACTAGTCTTGAAAATATTCAGACAAGAGGTCAAAAAATTTTGAAAAAAACCACAAGCCAAGGTATGACTCGTGGTAGGTAGGTTTGGATCGTACCATCCAGTCATGATTTGAGTTTTAGAGAAATATTTAAAAGTCTTCGAGGAAACTACGAATCGTGGTAAAACCCGTAGTAAGATCTCACAGATCGTGGTAGACTTTCATAGAAAATTTCATAGAATGGTATTGAGGAGGGTCCCTAACGACGGATGCCAGTACGGATCGTATGATCCTGGTGCAACTCGTAGGTTGAGTTGTACCACCTAACGGGTAGAAATTTTAATAACAGTTTCCAGGGGCATTTTTGTAAAACCCTAAGATCCTAACTCCTAAACTACATCATATTGGGAATATCTAGAAGGGGATTTAGGGGATTAGATGACCCTCTATCCTCATTCTTTCCAAAACACATAGAAACTCACCATAAGAACTTAGACAGATTCATTCAGGCAAGAATTAGGGATTTTTCGCCTTCTCAAAGTTTCTAGATGTTTTCTCAAGTATTTTCCTCCAGGTATGTGGGAATTCAACAAGGGTTTCCTTTCACCCTTGTGTCTTAGACTATTTTTAGAAATCTTCCTGAATTCTAGCCCTATAGAATATTTGAAGTTAGGGTTTTCAGTCAATTAAGAAATTCATATAATCTTGTTATTTCTATGAATTTACTGATCATTCCTAGTTAAAGTTCATGTCTTAGTTTTATTCATATAGACTACTTCCTTAACCCCGATCCTTAGTATGATATTTGAATAAAACTTGCATGATTTAGAACTCATATATGAATGTTTTGTTATTATGATAGTTTCACTCGATTTATGGATGTTAGTAAAGATACATGAACAGAAAGTAAATACTTTAGTATGTTCAGTCTTAGTATTTTAGTCAGTACTTAGTATTCTCCAGAAATGTCAGCTGATTAGTTTGACTCTTTGTCAGTCTTTTGAGAAACTTAGTAAACTCAGTAGTATCAGCTTATCATCTTGTTAGTCGTTCTTTAGACTATTACGACACTTTTAGATAAAGCATCTCTAACAAGTCTTAGAACATAGTTTCTTTCAAGTCATTAGACTCTTAGAACACTTCCAGATAAGTAGTTCTGACTTATGCTTATGATAAGGTGATAGCTTATGCTTCTAGAAAACTCAAGGTTTATGAGAAAAACTATCTGACTCATGATCTTAAACTAGCAGCAGTGGTATTTGCCTTGAAGATTTAGAGACATTACCTTTATGGGGTTCATGTGGATGTTTTCATTGATCACAAGATTCTACAGTATGTGTTCAGTTAGAAGGATTTGAATCTTCATTAGAGAAGATGGCTAGAATTATTGAAGGATTATAATATGAGTGTGTTATATCACCCGGGCAAGGCAAATGTAGTGCCTGATGCCCTCAGCAGGATGTCTATGGGAAGTGTTGCTCATGTGGAGGGTAAAAAGGAACTAGCAAAGGATATCCACAGACTGGCTCGATTAGGGGTCCAGTTGGTTGACTCAGCAAAAGGTGGAGTTGTAGTCTGGAGTGGGTCAGAATCCTCCCCGGTGGTAGAGGTTAAGTCAAAGTAGGATAAAGACACAATTTTTCTCAAGTTAAAGGAAATAGTCCTAAGGAAAGAGATGGAAGCATTCTCTAGAGGGGTAGATGGGATGCTCCAATTTCAGGGCAGGTTTTGGGTTCCAGATGTATATGACTTTAGATAGTGAATACTAATGGAACCATACAGCTCTAACAAATCTATCCACCCAGGTGCCACTAAGATGTACCGTGATCTACGAGTAGACAACTAGTGGAATGGCATGAAGAAGGACAGTGCAAAGTTTGTGGCTAAGTGTTCGAATTGTCAACAGGTCAAGTTTGAACATCAGATACCTGAGCCATGACTCAAGATATTAGAATTCCTACTTGGAAGTAGGAAGAAGTGAATATGAACTTCATCATGGGTTTACCTCGTACGGGGTGACAACATGATTCACTTTGGGGGGTGGTAGATCGGATGACTAAGGGAACATATTTCCTATCGATCAAAACCATAGACTCATCAGAATATTATGCTAGACTATATATCCAGGAATTAGTCAGAATACACAGAGTCCCATCATCCATCATTTCAGATAGGGGTACTCAGTTTACCTTACACTTCTAGAAGTCATTTCAGAAAGGACTTGGTACTCAAATTAAGCTCAGCACAACTTTTCACCCACAGACAGATATCCAGGCGGAGCGGACTATCCAGAAATTAGAGGATATGTTGAGGGCTTTCATGATCAATTTCAAGGGCAGTTGGGATGATCACCTACCTCTTATCGAGTTTGCGTACAACAACAGCTACCACTCCAGTATTTAGATGGCCCCATTTGAGGCATTATATGATAAGAGGTGTAGATCTCCCATAGGGTGGTCTGAGGTTGGTAAAGCTACCTTAATAGGACCTGATTTAGTACATGAGGCTATGCAGAAGGTTCAGCTTATTAGGGAATGGCTGAAAATAGCTCAAAGCCGACAGAAATCATACGCGGATATAAGAAGAAGGGAGTTAGAGTCTGTTGTGGATGATTGGGTATATCTAAAAATCTCACCTATGAATGGGTTGATGAGATTCGAGACGAAAGGAAAGCTCAGTCCCAGGTTTGTTGGTCCTTATAGAATCCTGAGACGCATCAACAATGTGGCTTATGAGCTAGATTTGCCTGCGGAGTTAGCATCGGTGCACCCAGTCTTCCATGTGTCCTTGTTGAAGAAATTCATAGGTGACCCGACCTTTGTAGTGCCTCTAGAGAGTGTTAGGGTAAAGGACAACCTCTCTTATGAAGAAGTTCCAGTTCATATCCTAGACCATCAAGTTCGTAAGCTAAGGAATAAGGAGATCTCTTTAGTAAAGGTTTTATGGAGGAACCAACTAGTTGAGGGAGATACATGGGATGTATAAGATGACATGATGGCTAAATACCCTCACCTATTCCCTTCCAGCTCAGTTTCAACATCAGGTACTAAATTCCTCCTCAGTACTCTATGTAGTTCCTTACCCTTCTACTCTATTCATGTTTTAAGGTTCAGTCTAGTAGCATAACTCAATCTATATGTATATATTAGTTTGGAGTCAGTCATTCCTTTAGTAATTAGTTTTTAGTTTTTAGTTCAGAATTGCAAGTCGTTACCCCACTGGACGACTCGTCGTCATTGTAACATTCTGAATAGTTTGAGCGATAAAATTGTGCTTTCGAGGTAGTACTAAGAGTACCTAATACGATAATAAGTTTTATGAGTTATTTGAATCACTCTATGATCATATTTAATATTGTACGTTGATCAATTTGTAGAACAAAATTCAGAAAAAGTTATCGCAAAATTTTCTTCTTGAGATTCCTTGAAATTTAGGTCAAATTTATTGAAGTGTTTCTCCCAATCTATAAGAAATTATGGGTTTTTGACCTATCAAATTAAATATATATGAGTCTAGTCTCCAGCTCATTAAACCGTTTGCCAATCTGACTTCGAAGTAGAGAGATATTCGCATTTTCGTGAGACCGCGCAAGCAGGCACCTCATAAGGTCTTAAGGCGGTGGAGGATTATTTAATCCCCTTTGGTCGGTTGTTGGTCATCAAAAAATAATTTTCGAGCATATATTCCGTATGAAACCTCTCTCAAGTTCTCTCCATGGTTTTCTTTGGGTTTTGGGGCTAGAAGCCATGGGTCAACATGATTTTGGTGTCAGGAAGTTGGGAATAGCGTGTAGTCCGTGGTTTGGTGTCTTTTCTCGGGCTTTTGGTGGCTGTTTCGTGGTGAAGCTTTTGGTAAGACTTCTTCCTTTTGTTCTCCTTAGTGTTTAAGGTTGGTTATAGGTGTGTTCACCTTAGTAGGTTGTTGTCTCGGAGTTTCTACCGTCGAAGTCCTATGAATCTTGTCGGGTAAGCTTCATTTGTCTTGTTTTGTTATTAAGTTGTGTTGGCTGCGTTTTGGCAGAATTTTGGACTACATTTAGGCATTAGGTTCATGGTGTTGAAGGCTCAGGTTCATCTAGGCTTGAAGCTAAGGTATGTTAGGCTTGTCCCTCCTTTTGTCGGCATGAATTCCATAGCCGTTGTCATCGGTATTGACGTGTGTGTTGACTGTTTTGTGATTCTTTGTGTTATATTGTTAATTGAATATTGTGCTACTGTTTATATGGTTATAAAGGTGTGTATAAGGTGCTGGTTTGGTTGGTGGCTCGGGCTTTAGTGCAGAGAATCGTAGTCATGGCAAATTGTTAGGCTCGTGTCGAGAGGCCGTGTGTGAGGCATGTGGTTCTTTTAGTAAGTTGTGGGATGGTTGAGTGAATAATATTGGGTGATTATATTGGAAAGTGAATTAGGGATTATAGTGGTTAAGGTATATGGCTGCGACGATCTTTTGTTATATTTGAATCAGTGATCGTGTTGACTGTGTCGATGGCACATGAAGGCCGTGGTGACACTTGTGTTGATTTGGCCGTGTCCCTTGATGTTTTTGGTAAGTAGAGTGTCGTTTGGGATGTTAATAAAGCTCTATGATATACTGGTTAGGATAGTAATCCATAGCTCAGCTAATGGCTCGTCAGATGACGGCTAGACGTGAAAGAATAGTATTGTGTTATATTAGTCGTGTTGTGGGGTTTGAGAGCCGATTGTGGGCTGTTTGAGCATGTATTATTATTTTTTTTGCTTTTTTGTTTGTTTTGTTGAGGCCTTGTGTCTTGGGGATACCCGATGCACGAGAGTTGTTCCGGCTAGGGATTGAGCCCCAGGTGCCTTGTGGCTTATGGATACCCGACGCACGAGAGTGTTTCCGGCTGAGGGGTTGAGCCCAAGGAGTGAAATGACCTATGGGGTTGAGAATGATGTCCGCCATAGTGTTGAGTTGAGACATGATTAAAGAGTGGTCCGACATGTTTGAGCCTTCCTGGGATCGCGATTGGTTCTCCCAGATGGAGTGAGCTCCGCTAACTGTGCGCAGCTGAGAGAGTGTCCGGCAGTGCTTGATTGATGATGTGGATTAACTGGTGTTTACTTATGATTTGTTTGGAATTATACTATGGTTGTTGCTTGTGTTATTTGTTATCCGATAGTAGTGGATGCTAGATGTTGGCTGGTGTTAGCTGAGGCCATTGAGAGGTCTAGAGGCGATGACAGGTGATTTGTGTCAACTAGGTGCCGCTGTTTTGTTGTTTACTTTTGGACTTGCCGGGCTTATGGGGACCAGGTAGGTTCTGTTTGTATGTTTTCTTGTACTTTACAAGCTTACAGGGGTCAGGTAGGTTTATGTGTTTACTTAAGTTGAGTTCTCTTTCTGCGATATCTGGTATATCTGTTGATTTCTAATCTTAGCCTTCCAGTTGTTTCTGCCTTTTATGCTCGGTACATTATTGTACTGACGCCTAGTCGGGGCGCTGCATTCATGCCTGCAAGAGATGGTGGACTGTTAGATCTGGTTCTTGGTTTCTAAGTGGAGTTCCAGCTGAGTCGGTGTGCTCGAATTCTTTCGGAGTTTCCAAAGGTTGAGTTATGGGTAGTTCGGGGCCCTATCCCAAGCAGTTGATTTCTATTATATTTTTAGAGGCTCATAGACATTTATTGTGGGTGCAGTGTCATTGTTATAGGCTAGGTGGGTCATGTTGTATAGTTGTTCTTCCATTTTGTGGCCTTGATGATATATTGTATTTAATTTTCTTGGTTGGTCAGGTGAGCCAGCTTCCACTATAGTCTATCATCTTATTATGATTTTATAGTTGTTGTGTTGTCGAACCTCATCGGTTCTGGCCTTTGTTTTATTTTTGGACATTGTGTATGCTCATATCAGGGGTGGCACTAGGTGCCAGTCATTCCTCCCCGGGTTTTGGGCTGTGACAGTCATCACTGTAAATCTCATCCTTCAATCTCATCCATCTTCACAATGACCCACTTGATAAGTCGTGAAGTGACACCACGACTTGTTCCTTAACTCATTAAGTCTCCTGATCTGAAACTTCCTCAGCACATAACGGGCACACTAATTAGTGGTTGAGTCAAACAACGAGTTGTTATACAATCTTTGCTAACCCCCTGAGAATGATTCCTTACAATTTTGGCATCACTTAACAAGTCACTCAATGATTCGTCGGGTGAAATAATGAGTCGTTCTGTGACCTAGCACAGATTTTTCTATTTTCTCCGCTTTAACCCTCAGGTCTGATCTTAGAAACTTTTTGGGCATTAGAATATTTCTCCCTTGGAAACATTCGTCCTCCAATATGGGTTAAGCATACTGAAAGGCTGAGAAAAGAAATTGCAATCTCACATACTGAACATCTAAAGATGAAAACTGACGGAGTGACTAACTCCGGACTAAGATACATGACTAAACTGAATCCATAATTCATACATACATGCTAGAACATGAAAAGAACTGAGATACATGAACTAAACATGAAACTGAATAGAGTACTAAGGAGGAAACTGATACCTCAAGCTGGAATAGAACTGGATGGGAATAAATGCGGGTATCTAGCCATCATATCTGCTTTGGCCTCCCATATAGCTCCTTCAATAAGATAATTCCTCCCCAAAACCTTCACCGAAGCTACTTCTTTATTCCTCAACTTTCGAACCTGAAGATCAAGGATCTTAATGGGTACCTCCTCATAAGTAAGGCTATTCTTCATGCCTATGCTCTCCACCGGAACAACTAAAGCCGGTTCACCAGTGCACTTCATTAATAACGATACATGGAAAACTGAATGCACTAACGCCAACTCCGCTGGTAGCTCCAACTCATAAGCTACCTTGACAACAGGTCTCACAAATCCTATATGGGCCAACAAATCAGGGACTAAGTTTCCCTTTCTTTTCAAACCTTATCACCCCCTTCATGGGAGATACCTTCAAAAACACCCAATTATCAACTTCAAACTCGAGCTCTCTCCACCTAATATCCGCATATGACTTTCGATGACTCTAAGCTATTTTCAGCCATTCCCTTATGAGAAGAACCTTCTACATGGCCTCATGAATCAAATCTGGCCCTATAAAAATAATTCTCCTACCTTAAACCAACCAATAGGTGACCAACACCTCCATCGATAAAGAGCTCAAACGGAGCCATCTGGATAGTAGAGTGGTAACGGTTGTTGTAAGCAAACTTGATAAGAGGTAAATGATCATCCCAAGTGCCTTTGAAGTCAATCACACAAGTTCTCAACATATCCTCAAGTGTCTGAATGGTCCATTCAACCTAACCATCTGTTTGCGGGTGAAAAGTTGTGTTGAGCTTGACCTGAGTACCAAGTCCCTTCTGAAATGATCTCCAAAACTACAAGATAAATTAAATACCTCTTTATAAAATGATGGACAAGGGAACTACATGACCCCGAACTAACTCTCGAACATATAATCTAGCACAGTCCTCGGCTGAATCGATAGTTTTGACCAGTAGGAAATGAGCTGCCTTGGTTAACCTGTCTACCACCACCCATATAGAGTCATACTGTTGGCGAGTGCGAGACAACCCTGTGATGAAGTCCATATTGATCTCTTCTCACTTCCAAGTGGGGATACTGATGTCTCTTAGCCTACCTCCCTATCTTTAATGCTCAACTTTCACCTGTTGATAATTTAGACACTTAGCCACAAACTCTGCTATGTCTCTCTTCATATAATTCCACTAATAGACTTCCCGCAGGTCATGGTACATCTTGGTGGCACCTGGATGGATAGCATACCATGAGTCATGAGCCTCATGAAACATTCATTTTCTCAAGTCATCAACATCTGGAACGTACAGATGATCCTAATAACGAAGTACACCATCTCCCTCTAGGAGAAGACCTCTACCTTCTGATTCTGAACCGCTTCCTTTAACTTGACCAAAATGGGATCCTCATCTTTCCTAGACTTAACCTCATTCACCAATGAAGATTCTGACCCATTCCGAACATTGACACCACCATCCGTCGAGTCAACAAGGAGAAACCCTAATTGTGTAAGCCGATGCGCATCCTTCACCAACTCTTTCCATCCATCCTCCACATGAGAAATACTCTACATGGACAACCTGCTAAGGGCATCCACCACTACATTTTCCTTGTCCGAATGATAAAGGACACTCATGTCATAGTCCTTGAGCAGCTCTAACCATCTTTTTTGTCGCAAATTCAAACCCTTCTGAGTGAACACATATTGTAGGCTCTTGTGGTTCGTAAACACATCCACATGGACCCCATACAAATAGTGTCTCCAAATCTTCAAAGTGAACACCATCGCTGCCAATTTTAGGTATTGCATCGGGTAATTTTTCTCATGAGAATTAAGTTGTAGAGGCATATGCAATGACCTTACCATGCTGCATCAACACACACCCAAGACCAACCCTAGAGGCATCACAATAAACAACGAATCCATCCGTAGCCTCAGGTAGGGTCAACATTGAGGCTGAAGTGAGTCGAGTCTTTAACTCCTAAAAACTCTTCTCACATGCATCCGACCGTTGAAATTTGACTTTCTTCTGGGTCAACTTAGTCAACTATGCTACAATGGATGAAAATCCTTCAACAAACCTCCTGTAATAGCCAAATAAACCAAAGAAACTCCTGATATCTGAAGGATTAACCGGTCTAGGCCAGTTCTTCACCGCTTTCTATCTTTTGAGAGTCCACCTGTACACCCTTGACATTGCATGACCAAAAATGTTATTGAATCTAACCAAAACTCACACTAGCTGAATTTAGAAAATAACTGGAGTCTATATCCCAATCCTCAAATGAGCGGTATGCTCCTCCTCGCTCCAAGAGTATATGAGAATGTCGTCTATGAAGACAATAACGAACATGTCCAAATATAGCTTGAATAACCTGTTCATCAAATCCATGAAAGCTGTAGGAGCATTCGTTAGTCCAAACGATATAACTACAAACTCATTGTGACTATATCGAGTCCTAAAAGTTGTTTTTAGAATGTCACTCTCTCTAACTATGAGTTGATGATACCTAGATCTGAGGTCTATCTTTGAGAAGTACTTAGCAACCTGAAGTTGGTCAAATAAATCATAAATTTTGGGGAGGGGATACTTGTTCTTGATTGTTAACCTATTTCAACTATCGAAATTCAATGCTCATATAGAGAGATCCATCCTTCTTTTGTATGAAGAGAACTGGTGCACCCCATGGGGACTTGCTAGGTGTGATGAAGCCCTTATCTAAGATATTCTTCAACTATTTTTTCAACTCCTTTAGCTCGGCTGGAGCCATTATGTATAGAGGAATAATATAGGTTGTGTATTGGGAAAAAGGTCAACACCAAAGTCAATCTCCCACTCGGGAGGGACTTTTGGTAGATCATTTGGGAAATCCTCCGGATGCTCACATACTATAGGAACTGACTAGAGATTCGGGGTCTCGGATGTAGCATCCTTAACCCAAACTAGATGGTACATGTAACCCTTAGAAATTATCTTTTGTCACGCCCCGCCTTGGGAGGCGTGACTGGAACCTGGTGCCCTACTAGAACCTGAACTGCTGAGCTGTCTGAGCCTAAGCACCTCTGGTGCAAGGCTGACTCTAACTCTAGAAATCAAGAAAACAAAGGGATATATAGCGGTTGTAAATACAACCCCCGACCAACAAGGCCTATAGCCACCTATGAAAATAAACAACTAAACAAGGCCCCACAAGGCCAACATACATAGTCCACATCACATACGGCACCACATGGTCAATACATCTAACCACAGGGAATGATACAATCCGCAAGCCTCTAGGAGTAATAATATGGTCGGGACAGCGCCTCGGCCTACCCATACTGTACAAACAAAAGAAGTAAACCTCTATCACACAAGCTCCGGAAGAAGGGAGTTGATGGCTCTGTGCGGATGACTAGAACAACGAGGGATCTGCTCCTCGTCTAGGTGTACCTGCAGGCAAGTAATGCAGCGCCCCAAAAGAGGGCGTCAGTACCACAGCTACTGAGTATGTAAACAAATAGCTGTAAATGACTGAAAGTAAGAAATTAAGCTGACCATAGCTGAAGTAAAGGAAACGGACTGAAGCTGACGGAAGTAGTTAAATCAGGACTAACATAACTGTAATAAGAAGGGTAGGGGTCATACCTAACAAACAAAACGTCTTACTGTCTAACTATTAGTAACTAAAGCAACATAACATAAACGTAAACCTTACCTGGCTCCCATAAGCTGGAAGGTACAATCAACATAAAACAACCCACACGGGCCCCCATTAGCCCTAGTGAGTACACCTCAATCTATTTACCCCTATCCAGGTCATACTGAGTCAAC
>JACEIK010009979.1:28907-46389 GCA_018107945.1 Datura stramonium | reverse complement strand
TTGACATGTTTGTATATAATTTGACAGCTTTACTTGATATATGTGCACATTTTCTAATTTTACATGGTATATGTGCTCACTTGTATTTATATGTTACGAATGAGACCGATTACGATCACAGATTAAGCATTTGTCATTGCAATGCTACATGAGTTAAATTGACTCAATATAAGCTTTATCGGCTCCATTAATGATTATGATTGAGAATATTTTTATTTTTACCCCAGTATGGCACACCGGCTGGAGATGTTTTTGTTTTACCCCGGTATTGCACCGGCTGGAGGTTTTTTTATTTTACCCCGGTATTGTACCGGCTGGAGATGTTTTTATTTTACCCTGGTATTGCACCGGCTGGAGATGTTTTTATTTTAACCCGGTATTGCATCGACTGGAGTGTTATTATTTTAACCCAGTATTGCATCGACTGGAGTGTTTTTATTTTACCCCGATATGGAACATCGGTTGGGGATCTTTTTATTTTACCCCGGTGTGGTACACCGGCTAGAGATATTTTTATTTTACCCTAGTGTGGTACACCCGCTGGACGAATTTTATATATGGATTTACGGTTGGTTGGTCGTTGGCATTACAGTTATAGTTTCTTNGGTTGCATTTCGATTGTTTACCCCGTATTGTTGAGACCTTATGGGTCCAGTTTATTCTTCAGTTGATTATGACAGGTGGCCTGGATGGCCTAAGTGTTATTGTTACAGTTTTCATATAGCCGGCTTTCCAGTTAGTCAGGTATGGGGAGCCAGTTGCGCCCCCCCAGTTATTGGGCGTGACATCTATTTTCAGGATTCTGGGTTGTTACTACTCCTTATTTCTGTCGTAGTTATCATTTTCATCTTACATGTTTACAGTTTTTAGCCTTACGTACTAGTATATTTTATTCTTACTGACGTCCCTTCATCTTGGGACCCTTCCTGCAATCGTGCTATAGGTACAGGCTGAGGCTCAGATCATCGGATGTAGTAGGAGCCAAATTTCAGTAGAATAGTGGTATGCTACTCTCTTCCAGGAGCCATGTCCTAGTTTGGACTATTTTCTGTTTTGTGTACAACATGGGTAGGCCGGGGCCCTGTCCCGTGCATTTCAGTTTGTTTACTCTGTAGAGGTTAATGTGGACTAGTTTGAATAGTAGTGTGGGTTGTGTAGTCGTAATTGTTTTTCATTGCTTTTCTTAGCTTTATTGTAGCCTTGTTGGCTTTCCAGGTTGCATATTTATAATTGTCAAGGCATTATTGGCCCAGTATTTATCTTGGTTGATTTTGATAGGTGGCTTGGTTAGCCTTTGTGTTACATTTATAGATGCTATATAGCTGGCTTCTCGATCGATCATGAATCGAGTGCCAGTTGCGCCCTACCCCAGTTTTGGGGCGTGAAAATAATAACATGAGTAGTTGAAGACTTGAATACATGCTTAAAATTTTTAAAAAAAATTCATATTATTCTTGCGGAATTCATTTAAGCTTTTAGAGGTTAAATCATAAAAATATTGAATAAACAAGTAAAATCAGCCCAACTAACTTGAAATTCATAAGTTAGGCATACTACAACAAGCTCATTTCGATTTTTGAGGAAACATGCATTTGGGTTATGACCCATCAAGATTTAGTAACATAAATATAGAATTAGGGAGAAATTGGGCATGAGTTGGGACTAAAATACCCATTCAAAAACCCCACATACCTAGAATTACTTGATTTTTAACTCCCTTGAAAAACCCTAGCTGGAAACTTAAACAATTGAAGAAGAACCCTTGAATATCCTCCTACTCCCTTCTATAGTTCTTCCAAATGCCAAATGAGACTTAGAATGAGTTTTTCCTCCTTAAAAGACCCTGTCCCAACCTCAAAGCGACGTGGTTTAGGGTCTAAAAGCGTAGAAAAGTCAAATTTTCCCTTATTGGAATTTCCCTGAAAAACAGATCTGGCCCCGACCACGAGTCGTACCACGTAGTTACGACTTGTGGTCACCTCAACATTTTTAAATCTTCTTAATCTGGCCATGACTCGCATACCATGACTCATAGTTCCATCCTATGGTTCCTACTGTCAATCTTGGTACCATCCACCCATACCAAATACGACTTAACCACGAATCCTCATCATGACCCGTTGCTACATCCTACGAGTCGTACCATGACCCATGACCACTCACTCTGGCACCACTAAGAATTTCACCACGACTCCTAACCATGAGTGGTACCTATGCGTTACGATTCATAGGAACACCTGTGATATGACCTCAGGCTCCCAAAATTCGTCACGACTCGAGTCACGAGTTGTAGGTCCTCACCACGATTCGTACCTCGAGTTGTACTAGTGCAAAATTCTAGGATTTCTGTAGTTTTCAACTTCAACTCCCGGGTCTATTCTTCGGCCTTGATGGGGTATTAAAATATCTCCCCCTTGGAAACATTCATCCTCGAATGTAGCAAACAAGCAGCAAACAGAAACATACAATTACCATATGCAAATACTGATCATTTAAGCCAAAAAACTGACGGAATAACTACCCCCAAAAAGAACTACATAGTTGGACTGAATTCAGACATCACATACATATATCATATCATAAAAAAAACTTGCACGCATGAACGGAACATGAAAAACTGATTAGAGGTTTAGGGCAAAAACTGATATCTCAAACTGAAACTAGGCCAGTAGGGAACAGGTGGCGGTATTTAGCCATCATATCCGCTTTAGCTTCCCAAGTTGCTCCCTTAACATGCTGATTTCTCCATAATACCTTTACTGAAGCTACTTCCTTGTTCCTTAACCTTCGAACCTGACGATCCAAGATTGCAACAGGAATTTCTTCATAATTGAGGCTATCCTTCACGCCAACACTTTCCACCGGAACCACCAAGGCCGGATCTCCCATGCACCTTTACAAGAGAGATACATGAAATACAGGATGAACTGAAGCCAACTATGAAGGTAAATCTAACTCATAAGCTACCTTACCCACTCGTCTCACAATTTGGTATGGGCCAATATAGCGGGGACTGAGTTTCCCTTTCTTTCCAAATCCCATTACTCTCTTCTGTGCAAGTCGATGTACCTCCTTCACCAGCTCCTTCTTGTATTCACTCACATGTGACACACTTTCCATAAAAAGTATACTAAGGGAATCTGCTATCACGTTGGCCTTACCGGGGTGGTAAATGACACTCATATCATAGTCCTTAAGTAGCTCCAACCACCTCTGTTGCCAAATATTTAGTTCCTTTGTGTGAACACATATTGTAAGCTCTTGTGTTCCGTGAATACATATACATGAACCCCATACAAGTAGTGCCGCCATACCTTCAAAGCAAATACCACCGTTGCCAGCTCAAGATCATGGGTGGGGTAATTTTTCCCGTGAATTTTCAGCTGTCTAGAAGCATATTCTATGACTTTTCCATGCTTCATAAATACATACCCCAGTCCGACTATCAAAGTATCACAATATACTACAAAGCCATCGGTACCCTACGGTAAAGTCAACACCGGTGCTGAAGTGAGTCTGGCCTTCAATTCCCGAAAGCTCTTCTCACAAGCCTCCGACCATTGAAACTTCACCTTTTCTGAGTCAATCTAGTCAGTGGGGTTGCAATGGATGAGAAACCTTCCACAAACCTCCGATAGTAACCGACTAAGCCTAAAAAGCTTTTGATCTCCGAAGGGTTTACTGGTCTGGGTCAGTTCTTTACTGCCTCTATTTTCTAGGAGTCCACCATGATACCTTCGCTTGACACTACATGCCCTAAGAATGAAACTGATTTTAGCCAGAACTCACATTTGTTGAACTTGGAGTATAGCTGGCTATCCTTAAGGGTCTGAAGTGCTGCCCTCAGGTGTGCGGCATGCTCCTCCTTGCTCCTGGAGTATGTTAATATGTCGTCAATGAACACGATCACGAACATGTCCATATATGCCTCAAATACCTTATTCATTAGATCCATAAAAGTTGCAGGGGCATTGGTTAGTCCAAAAGACATAACAATGAATTCATAATGGCCACACCGGGTTCTGAAAGAAGTCTTTGGGGTGTCGCTTTCCCGAACCCTAAGTTGGTGGTACCCGGACCTGAGATCTATCTTGGAGAAATATTTGGCACCCTAAAGCTAATCGAATAGGTCATCAATCCTGGGTAAAGGGTATCTATTCTTGATGGTGACCTTGTTCAACTACCTATAGTCAATACACATCCGAAGAGAACCGTGTTTCTTCCGGATGAACAACATCGAGGCACCCCATGGGGAATTACTCGGTTTAATGAAACCCTTATCTAGAAAATCCTTCAACTGCTCCTTTAATTCTTTTATCTCGGCTGGGGCCATTCCGTGGGGAGGAATTGATATGGGTTGCGTGTCGGGTAAAAGATCAATCTCAAAATCAATCTCCCTCTCGGGAGGAACACCGGGTAGGTCATCTGGAAATACCTCGGGATATTCACATACTACAAGGGCTGACTGAATGGTCGAGGTCTCAGATGTGACATACTTAACCCTAACCAAATGGTAAATACAACTTTTGGAAATAATTTTCCTGGCCTTGAGATAGGAGATAAAGCGACCTACAGGTACCGCTGAACCACCCCTCCATTCTAAAATCGGTTCACCTGGAAATCGAAACACCACTACTCGAGTTCTACAGTTAACAGAAGCATAACATGAAAACAACCAATCCATGACCAAGATTATGTCAAAATTAGTCATAGACAATACTTCTAAGTCTGCGGAGGTAACCTTATGCAATATTGTAATGGGGCAACCTTTATATACCCGCCTTGCTACGACTGAATCAACAACCGGAGTAGATACAGAAAATGGTTCTGGCAAAATTTCAGGACTAACTCCAAAGTGACCATCAATGTAAAGTGACACAAAAGAAACTGTGGCTCCCAGATCTGACAAAGCATAAGCATCAATATGAAAGACTCGCAACATACCTGTAACCACATCTGGAGAAGTCTCCTGCTCCTATTGAGAGCCAAGTGCCTAGAACCAGTTCTGGCACTAGCCGCCAGCTGAACTAGTCGAAGCACCCTGCTGAGCCTGACGTGCCACTGGAACTGCTGAATTAGTTGCTGAAGTGCGAGCTCCACCACCCCCTGACCTAGCTGCGGGGCAATCATTGAGTCTATTTCTAGGTTTTCCACACCCAAAACAAGCATCTAAGCCCACCAAATATTTCCCTGGGTGATTCTTGCCACAGTTAGCACAAGATGGAAAAGGGCGCTTTGTGTGCATTCTATTCCAACCCCTCCAACCTGAGGCCCTGCTCCTCTGTTCGTCTCAAGGCGTTGATAGGGTACTGGCAGAAGATGGTGCTGATGTAATGAATCTGTGCTGGGACTGCTGGTGAGGCCCACCCCATGGAATCGACTGGGAGAACCTATGACTATCAGTTCTGGCCCTCTTGGCCTCTCTCTTCCTCATATGAGTTGTCTCCATCTGCTTGGCATAGAGGACTATCCGTGGGTAGTCCATATCCTGATGAATCATGGTTGTTCTGCAGTCCTTGTCTAGATACTCGGCTACTGCCTGCACGAATCTGCTCACCTACGCCCTCTACTCCATCACTAACTCCGTGGCATACTTTGACAGGTGAGTGAACTCAACTGAATATTCTAGCACCGTCATCTTTCCCTAATTGAGGTTAACAAACTCGTCTACTTTCAATTCCCTCATCTCCTGAGGGAATAACCTGTCGAGAAAGGCCATGTGGAACTCATCCCAGCTGATAGGGCCCACTTTCACTACCCAACTATCCTTCCATTGCTTGAACCAAATATAAGCAACCTCCTTCAGCTGATAAGAGGCCAAGTCAATGCACTCCTTATTCGTCACCCCCATCACCTAAGTGACCTTCAATATCCCTTCAATGAACTCGTGTGGATTCTCATCCACCTTAAAAAGTCCTTGATCGGGGCTGTTACTGCATTTCCATTCTGTGGAACATGTGCAACAGCCTGTTGGTTGACCTGAGTGGTCAAAGCCTACACCAACATTTGAATAGCCGCCCGAAACTCGGCGTGGGCAGCTGGCTTTGGTTCTTGGGGCTCCTTAACAGGTGGGGCTTGCTGACACCCATTATCCTGGCCACCCTCGTGGCCTTCATCATTTCTGTCCCTCCTTTCGTTTATCCTTCTGGGAGCCATAAGTTTCTGCAATTTCGAATAGCACGAATTAGAAGGATGGAGAGATTTTCATCGCATGACATAGATCATGAAAGAAGGAAATATTTCCTAAAACATTTAGTAGCCTCTTCGTCATAGGTGTGGCGCGCTTCGCACCTATGAAAAAGACTCTACCTAACGTGGCTTTCATACTCCCTAGGACACATCTGAATCTATGGCTCTGATACCAAGTTTGTCACGACCCGATAGTACACTCGAATTGTAGACACGGGACAAGGAGCCTGAAAGACTCCAAGTCAACCCATGGAGTTAGCATATATCTAATTCTTACACATGAGGCAGAAGACTTAACTTAAAAATCATGAATTTAAATGAAACGTGACATGAAATATATAAGAAGTGGTAATACATAATCCGAGCATAAGTAGCGAAATACTACAATTAAGTCTGAAAGCCTCTAATCAGAATAGACGGGTTGAAGGGAAAAGACCCCAAATAACCCCAACATACTGAAAACAAAAGATAAACAAGGTCCAAACATTAAGTCCCCGAATCATGAGGACTCACCACCGAAAGATGAGAGTAGAACTTAGAGAAAGCTAGGAACGATGCTAAACCTGCGAACCAGATCCTGAAAATATGTGGGTCAGTACTTGGAAGGTACTGAGTATGTAAGGTATGAAAAACAATACTTAAAAACATAAAAGTTATAGGAGTGGGGACATCATGATCATAAGACTAAAATTGTAAGTATATCGTAAGGCTTAAGATTTCCAAAATATTCGTAAACCTTTCATAGTCATAACATGAGAGAAAAAATTTCATAAAACATAACTTGAGACAAAAGAGCATAATCATTCATGCTTTAAAACCATTAGGAACAATGGGAGATTTCTATAACCGACATACCCCGTATGAGCACACATGGAGCCCGACCTGTAAACCTACTCGAGAGGTCGCTCATACCTTGCCAAGGGTATGAACCATGAAAGGCATGATATCACTCATGAAGGACCCGTAGGGAATAGGGGAAAGTCATTGAGGAGGTCCCAAACATAACCTACGGTGGTACGTAGTTCTGAAGTTCAGGGCGTAACCTAGGCCCCGAACCTACTCGGTGTTAAGTACTACTCCCAAAACATGCAACGTGCTCATATAAATTCATACATGACATGCATGGCTAGTTAAATCATGATAATCATAACATGCTTGAGAATTCGTAATACTAGCCATGGAATTGGGACTGTGAATTAGCCAAAATCAAAGTTGATAAATCATAAGTGACATATGGGCATTGCCTATAGTTTAAATCATAGATGAAATGCTTTAATTTATAAGAAACATGATCATAATAACATGAGTAGTCGAAGACTTGAAGACATGCTTAAAATTTAAGAAAAAATTCGTATTATGCTTGCAGAAACATCATGACCATGAACTTTCCAAAAAAAATTCCTCATAATTGGGAATCTAAACTTTTAGAGGTTAAATAAAAAAAATATTGAATAAACAAGTAAAATCATCCCAAATAACTCGAAATTCATAAGTTAGGCATACTACAAAAAGTTTATTTCGATTGTTGAGGAATCAAGTATTTGGGTTATCACCCATCAAGAATTGATAACTTAAACATAGAATTAGGGAGAAATTGGTCATGAGTAAGGACTAAACCACCCATTCAAAAACCCACATACCTGGAATTACTTGATTTTTGACTCCCTTGAAAAATCCTAGGTGGAAACTTAAAGAATTGAAGAAGAACCCTTGAATCTCCTCCTACTCCCTTCTCTAGTTCTTGCAAATGTCAAATGATACTTAGCATGAGTTTTTCCTCCATAAAAGACCTTTTCCCGACCTAAAAACAACGTGGTTTAGGGTCCAAAAGCATAGAAAAGTCGTATTTGCCCTTAATGAAATTTCCTTGAAAAACATAACGACTCTGGGTCACCTCTCGTGGTCACCTCACCATTTTTAAATTTTCTGAACCTGGCCATGAATTGCATACCACGACTCGTAGAACCATCATATGGGTCCTACTATCAGTCATGGTACCATCCACCCATACGAAATACAACTTAACAATGACTCCTCATCATGACTCGTTGCTACATCGTACAAGCCGTACCATCACCTGTGACAACTCACTCTGGCACCACTGAGAATTTCACCACGACTCCTAACCTCAAGTCGTACCTATGCATCACGATTCATAGGACCACCCGTGATATGACCTCAGGCTCCCGAAATTCATCAAGGCTCGAGTCACGAGTCGTAGGTCCTCACCACGATTTTTACCTCGAGTCATACTGGTGAAAAATTCTAGGTTTTCTGCAGTTTTCAACTTCAACTCCCGGGTCTATTCTTAGGCCTTTCCGGGGTATTACACACGTCGTATCAAACTATAAGGTTGATAATAAATAGTTGGAACACCAAGAAGCTCACCACCATAACTCAATAGACATCCATGATGCTATCTACCCAAAGGTAAAGCTACACCTCTAATTCTTTAGCTCTATAGGCATCAAGATACGACAAAGGCTCATTGGGGAGCTATGTAGTTTATAGGCATTACAATCACATAGTTTCTATGCCAACTAATAATTATGCTAGGAATATAAACATGTAATGTTAAGAATCTAATTAAAAATCCCTTAATTCATCGGCAAAACAACAAACTACCAAAAGCCAACTAAGCGACGATGACTTAGATAAGAAGATTTTTATGCCGCTTATTACATGTGGCAGAAGCTAAAGAAGGCCAATCCTGACAAGGGAATCTCATATGAACACATATTATAACTCCAGAAGCCAACTCAATCAACAACTATTATGTCTTTGAGTACTATGGCGATAGAAAATAAGTCGTATCAATTAAACGATGAAGGAAACTTGTTGAAAAAGGTTCCGCCTAAACATACCTTAAACTCTGGAAAAAGTAAGGTAGCCTATACCTTACTTCTAAGAGCATCAAGATACAACCTAAAAGCAGCAAGCCAGCCACCAAAAGTGCTACCAGAAATTCAACAAAAGAAACAACACAAAAACAACGTTTTGCTGGCTAGTTCTTCAGAAATCCAATGGTAGAAATCTAAAATAACCAACTACTAACCTCCACAACCTTTTACATAATCTGAACAGCTAAGAAGGAACAAATAAATAAGCTTACCAAAGACTTCTTTATATGGAAGCCACTAAAACTAGCGAAAACATCGGCAAACGGCAACTATACATGGCTAATGACTTTTCTGATACTAAAATTACCTTGGGGACAGGTTTCTAACCTCATAATCACATAGAACATGTAACGGAAGCTTGGGAGAGAGTTCAGAAGGAGAATTCTCTAGAAATTTGAATAATGATAGTCCTCCACTGCCTTGGCTCATTTTGATATGCCTACTTATGCAGTCCCACAAAAACACGAATATATCTCTAGTCTGAAGTCATATCGGCTACCCATTTTGTGAATTGGAAGCTAGACTCATAAACCTTTAATTTTATATGTAGTAGACCATAACTCTATATATATTAGAGTCTTAAAACTCCTATATATATTGGGAGTAAAACTCTGAGTCATATGACCCAAATTTCAAAGAATTTCTAAAAGTAACTTTCGATAACTTTTTCCAATTATATTTTAGAAATTGCTCGACCTCAAATCTTAACATATGATCATTGCACGATTTGAACACCTCATAAAATATCCTTCTTATGGTATTGATAACTCTTGGAAATATCTAAAAAGTATGAGTTTATCGCTTAAATTTTATGGGGTGTTACATCCTTCCCCTCTTAGGAACTTTCGTCCTTGAATGTAACTTAGAAGCATGAATTCAAATCTATAAGAGTAGCCGCAAATTTAGGCAGAGTCTCCTCTATAATATGGTCTATTTAAGAACCTCAAATGTAGTAATTTGAACTGATATTCCATTACTATGGGTTTGAAACAAATGAGGATATCTAAGGTCTATTTAAGAACCTCAAATGTAGTAATTTGAACTGATATGCCATTACTATGGGTTTGAAACAAATGAGGATATCTAAATCTCATCTCATCCTCAGCTTCCCAAGTCACTTCTTCCACATTCTTGTTTCTCCACAGGAATTTAATTGAAGCCACATCTTTGGTTCTCAATCTACATGCCTGTCGATCTAATATGAAAACTAGAGTTTCCTTATAGGAAAGCTCCGCTGTGATTTTAACATCCTCAACTGGGACAACTTGAGAAGATTCTCCTATGCACTTTCATAGCATTGATACATGAAAAATTGGATGAACAAATTCTAGCCCTGAAGAAAACTCTAACTCATAAGCAACTCAACCTATATTCTGGAGGATTCGATATGGGCCAATAAATCTTCAGCTAAGCTTGCCCTTTCTGTCAAATCTCATAATGCCCTTCATAAGTAAGACTTTCAGGAATATCCAATCGTCAACATAGAACTCCAAATGTCGATGTTGTACATCAAAATGAGATTTTTTATGACTTTGACCTATCAATACTCGTTCTCTAATGAGCTTAAATTTCTCTTGAGACTGATGTATCAAGTCAGGTCCAATTAGCCCTTATTCGCCTACCTCAAACCATCCAATGAGGGATCTATATTCGCCCATACAAAGCCTCATAAGGCGCCATCTTAATGCTAGAATGGTAAGTGTTATTATATGAAAACTCAATAAAAGTTAGGTGATCATCCCAACTTTCTCTAAAATCTAACATGAATGCTCGTAACATATCCTTGAGTGTTTGAATTGTACGCTCAACCTGACCATATATTTGGGGATGAAAAGTTGTACTCAAATTATCATAAGTCCCCAAACCCTTATAGAATGACTTCAATAAATTGCCTTTAAATTTTGCCCCTTAGTCAGAAATAATAGACACTGGGACTCCATGTAGTATGACTATCTCTCTAATGTACAACTCAGCATAATCTTCAACAGTGAATGTAGTCTTGACTGGAAAGAAGTGGACTAATTTTTTCAGTCTATCAACAATGACTCAAATTGAGTCAAATTTACGCCCGATACGGGGTAAATCAATAACAAAATCCACGTCGGTTGTTTCCTATTTCCACATAGGCACGACTATCTCCTGCGTTAGCCCGTCGGGCTTATGATGTTCAACTCTTACCTGTTGGAGATTACGAAATTATGCTACAAACTTAGCAATATCTTTCTTCATCCCATGCCACCAATATATTTCATTTATATCATGGTACATCTTTATGGAACTCGAGTGAAGGTTGGCTAGAGATTTCTTGTAAAAACACTAGCCTTGTTGAGTTCATAGCGGGAATAACATACCTATGCCATGATCTATTGGCGCAGCCATGCAATATTTGGAACATAGATTCAACCTTTGAATCTTAAGACTCCGTCTCTTGCTATCTCAAAGGCCAATGACCCTTCCTGCTGAGCCTTGCCTTTGAGCTGTACTACGCTAGGATCTTTGTATTGTCGCTCTTTCACCTTCACAACTAGATATCACACTGTGGTATTCTGAATCACAACCCTACTATAATCTGAGTCCATCAATCGGACTCTTAAACTGGCCAACTAGTGCATCTTTTGGGCCAATTCTCTCTTTTATGACCTTAAATATGACAAGCTGCCCATATATTTGTGACTAAGGGCATCAGCCACAATGTTAGCTTTCCCTTGGTGATACAAGATATCTACATCATACTCTTGCATCAACTCAACCCAACGATGTTGTTACAGGTTCAACTCTTTTCGTTTAAAGATATATTGGAGACTATTGTGATTTGTAAAGATGTTTCCATAAACACCGTATAAATAATGTCTCCAAATCTTCAAAGCATACACAACTGCAGGTAACTCTAAATCATGGGTTGGTAATTCTTCTCATGTTTTCTCAATTGCCTAGAAGAATAGGCAATTACCTTGTCGGGTTGCATCAAAACACACCCTAACCTAACGCCTAAAGTGTCACAATATACAGGTGTAGCCCTCTGAGCCTTTTGCTAATGCTAATACTGGTGCAGATGTTACTCTATCTTTCAATTCTTGAAAATTCTTCTCATAAGCCTCTGTCCAGTGAAACTTATCTGCCTTTTGAGTCAACCTCGTCAATGGTGCTGATAGAGTAAAGAATCCTTCCACAAATCTTATGTAATATCCAGCTAACCCCAGAAAGCTGCGAACTTCGGGGTGAGTTATGAGTCTAGTCCAAGTTTTTACAACCTCTATTTTCTGTGAGCTAACCTATATGCATGCGTCTAACATAATATGGCCTAAGAAAGCCACCAAATTCAACCAGAGCTCACATTTAGAGAACTTCACGTATAACTCATGATCTCTGAGTACCTAGAGTATTACTCGCAGATGATCTCTATGCTCAGCCTCTGAATGTGAATATACAAGGATATCATCAATAAGAACTATCACTAATAGATCTAATAATGGCCTAAATATACTGTTCATTAGGTCCATAAACACTACTGGGGAATTTGTCAATCCAAAAGACATCACCAAGAACTTAGAGTGGACATATCTAGTTCTAAAACCTGTCTTTGGAATATCTTTCTCCCGAACTCATACCTGATGGTACCTTGATCTCAAATAAATCTTCAAGAAATATCTAGCACCTTGCAGCTGATCAAACAAATCATCTATCCTTGGAAGGGGATATTTGTTCTTAATAGTAACTTTATTCAGCTACCACTAATTTACACACATTCATAGGGTGCCATCTTTCTTTCTCACAAATAAGACTAGTGCACCACAAGGCGAAGCACTAGGCCAGATAAAGCCTTTATCCAGTAAGTCTTTCAGCTTATCCTTGAACTCCTTTAGCTCAACAAGATCCATTCTTTAAGGAGGAATAGATATGGGTTGTGTATTTAGTAGCATATCAATGGCAAAATTGATTTCCCTTTCTAGGGTAATATCAAGGAGCTCATTTGGAAACACTTTTGGGAACTCACTAACCACCAAAATAGACTGAAGAGTCGAGTATTCTGCCGGCATATCCTGAAATCTAGATATAATAGATATTACCCTTTGCAATTAGCTTCCTTGCTCAAAGATAGGATATGAACCTACATTTAGGCGCAGCTGCAGTGCCTTTCATTCTCGAACTTATTCTCTAGGTAATTGGAATCTAACAATCTTTGTCCAACACTCAAAATTGGCATAATATGGTACTAGCCAATCCATGCCCATAATTACATCAAAATCAATCATCTCTAACTCTATCAGGTCTACAAAGGTCTTGAGTTCAACAATATCCATAGTACAACCTCTATAAACTCTCTTGGCAACAATGGATTCACCAATAGGTGTATACATGGAAAATGGTCGTCAGAGTAATTATGGTACTATACAAAATTTCCCTATCGCAACATCTAGCGATGAGTCAAAATCATGTCGTCCTACTAGTGCATAATATGGTTCTGACCCCTTCTAGAACTACATACTCCCATTCTACATTTATCTCTGCCTGTTTAAGTCTGGGGCCCGCGCCCAATATAAGGTGTTGGCAAATTTGACCCTATTAATGATCCAGTCTGCAAACCCCTTTACCATAATCTTAAGTCGAGTAGTCCCTCATCATGTGACCCTTCTTTCCACAAGAATATCAAGTTATGGAACCATATCTACATCTCCAAAAATGCCTCCTACCACATGTAGCACAACACGGTGGGGCTGGCCTCATTTGATCTGAGCCTCTCTACTGTTGTGAGCCTGATGCTCGTGAACTCTTTCCCGGACCTGACTATTTGTGATGATCCAATCTACTACCTTTTTGCTACTGCGGTGAAATCCTAGGTGGCCTACTTGAGAATCGGGGTATGGTCCACCATAGGAGTCTGTATATAAATCAGCTGGTCTGGCCCTTCCCTGCTGCCCTCTGTCTACCCTCTCGGCTATATTTTTTCGTTATCTGATCTCTTCTATATTCTGGGAAAAGGACTGAATCTATGATATATCCATGTCCTCTTGTAATGCAGTTGTAGTACAAGACTCAACATACTCTAGATCAAGCCCTATTATGAACCAGTATACCCCGACTGGCATTGTAACGACAAAGATTGGCGCATGTCTAGCCAAGGGTATGCGGTCAGTTCTTGAAATATACTAAGTATATAAGGTAAGTAAAACATGCTAAGTAAATGTTAACTGAAATCGTGCATATTAATATAAATCATTATATCATGAGTATAAGGATTGTATGCTGAAATCTAAATCTGAGACATATATAGTCATAAGCTAATTATCATATCTGAACATAGTGACCCAAGGTTAGAAATAGAATCATATGACTTGTCATAGCTAAATTCTTAAGAAAAAGCTCATAAACTAATCATTGAGTCAAATCTGTTGTAAAACATAATATCATAAGTCATGAACATGAATAACTAAAATTATGAGGAACAATGGGAGACTTGTCATAACCTATACCATCATGATAGAGCTTACATGATTCCCGAACTATCACACTCAAGTGAGTAGAGCCGTCTAAAACCTTTTCAGGGCTAAGGATGATACCATGATGACGATATCAAGCTGAGGACCCTTGGGGGTAGGGGAAAACTCTCTTGAGAGGTCCCAATATATATATACACACACCTATGATGGCGCATTGTTCTGATATGGGGGAACCTTGGAACCCAAGCCTACTCGATGTTAGACACTACTCCCAAAAACATGCATAATGCTCCCATTGCTTTTCAATGAAGCTGAAATCATAATTACATGCATAGTCTGAAATCTAAACATGGGGAGTCTTGACTCTAAAACATATCACAAGCAGCATTGGGAGTCTTGACTTCATAACATATGATAAGTTGATCTAATTAGCCTTGACTAAATCATGAAAACACACTTAACTAGTGTGGGAATGCCCAAATCTTAAAAATCATGCATACTTGAAATAGACTTCATAAGTCAAAAGCATGTATTCATACATGGGTAATTTATAAACATTCATTCATGCTAGATATCTCATCATATGTGAAATCATGAATCATAAACTTGACTTTTCATAAAACTTGCATAATAAGCATAATTTCTAATAACTTGAAATCATGAAAATAATCAAATTGTGTACAAAATCTGCCCATAAATCTTAAAACATTCTTTGGAACATAGGGGGAATTGACCCATAGACATATCATAGAGAATTTCATAAAATAGGGTTAAAACCATATCCATGAATTACTACTTGAATTCATGATCTTGAGGAGAATTATGGGCATGAGAGTGAAAGGAATCTCTAATTCATGACCCTACATACTTGGGTAGACTGATCCTCTAACTATCCTTGAAAGCCCAAGAGATTTGGGGAAGAAATTGAGGTATTCAAGCTTGATCTTCAAAAGGAATCTCTAAACTTTGCATGCATGGGAGCCTAATGACTTGAGATAGGCTAAACCCTCTTAAAACACTCTTTTCAAGGCTTAAAATGATGTAGTTTAGGACTTAGGATCCTAGAACTTATGAAGAAGCCCTTAATGATTTCATAGGAAAAACGTCACAATGTAATACCCCGAAAGTGCCTAAGACTAGAATCGGGAATTGGAAATGAATTATATATAAAAACCTGAGTTTTTACATCAAAATGACTCGTGGTACGAGTCGTGATGTGACAAGTCGTGGTTCCATTCGTGATGGAGTTTTGGAGTTTAGGGGTAGATCACGAGTCACTATACGAATCATGATGAGTAGGTACAATTCATGGCTAGTAGATTTAATGAATTTCCCTGTGGTGTCAGGGTAGGATGTCACGGGTCATGGCACGACTCGCAGAAAGTGGCAATGAGTCATGATGAGGAGTCGTGCTTAGATTGTCCCAGGTGTAGGTGAATGATGCCACGACTGACAGTACAACTGGTGGTAGGACACCATGAGTCGTGGTTAGATTCTAAGGCTAATGAAGGATGAGGCAGTGGTGACTACGAGTCGTTACGTCATGGTACGACTCATGGTACAAGTCGTGATCACTGACATTTCAGCTTTTCCAGGATTTACATTAAGGGTATTTTCCTAAATTTAAATCCCTAGGGTCCTAGACTACATCATTTTAAGCTCGAAATAGAGTGTTTTAAGAGGGGTTATGTCATTGTAAACCTATTCTAATTCATGCATGCAAGTTTAAAGGTTTAGAGGGTGATCAAGCATAGCTTATCAAGGTTCTTCCTTTCTCTTTGGGAAATCAAGGGAGTGGTAGAATCAGATCCTCTCAGGTATGTAGGGTTATAAATGGGTGAATTTGATCACACCTATGCCCAATCTCTCTCTAATTCATGAAATTCTATTGATAATTCTATGGAGTTTTATCTCAATTCTTATGAAATCATTATGATCTATCTATTTGTTAATTCCTCTCATGTATAAATTCATATTCTATGAATCATGGGAAGATTTTATAACTAATTCAATTACAAACTTATGGATTCAAATTCTACAAAACTATGCCCAATTATGTATGTTTCATGATAAATCAAGTTATGATTCTACTTCGATGTTGATTTTCATTAACCCATTATGATTTATTACTTATGATATGATTTCTCTCAAATTCTCATCATGGATTTATGAATATCAAGTATATACATGTTTTACAAGTATGCATGAACCTAATGATTTATGATTTATGATTATGGACGACTCAGGGGCCTTATTTTCATGGCTAGTTCACGTATTTCAAGCATGCTTATGATTATCATGATTTTAACTATCCTATGAGTCTCATGTATATTATCCTATGAGCACTATATATATTTTGGGAGTAGTATTTAACATCGAGTAGACCCGGGGTCCCAGCATGTCTCAAGTCTCAAAACTATGCGCCAACGTAGCCATGATGGGACCTTCATGTTGGGGTCCCTTTTGCCCAAATGGGCCCTCTGTTTTGATCTCACACTTCTTTCATGGTTCTATCCTTGGCAAGTGTTGCGCTCCAGCGCACTCGCAAGTGTACGCGGTCGTACAAGTAATACAATGGCCCTTTTTAACAGCCAGATGTCGAACCCACAAGGACTGGACTATTTCAGGAAATTATCACGTTCAAGTGTAAGATAACCTCACAAGTGTTGATTAGAGACATTTTCGGTAATTTATAATTAAGTTTTGGGGTGTTCACAAAATAATCTGAAAATAATATAATAAGCAACTAGAGTTAAGGCCGGATAATCATGCAATGTCACACTTTGTAATGGTTCAAGTATGAAATTATCAATTGTTGTCTCACATAGTTTAAAATGCGATTTTCATAGTCTCTTGAGCCTCTAAACATGACAAATTAGCCTCACAACTACATCGTTGAGCGGGGATGTGACATCCTAGTTCGTGGGCAATTCAACTACATGGATGTGGTTTACG
>JACEIK010009979.1:7996-21294 GCA_018107945.1 Datura stramonium | reverse complement strand
TTTTAAAAATTTCCCATATGTTAGCCACCACCAGAGAAGGTAACTCATGAAGAATGTTATTAGATTTTATCCGTTTACGCTATGAAATGCTAGACGAATTCAAATTAACTTCGAGTATCGAAGTTTAAGGCTGCAAGGAGCATTATTACGTAGTTATTTTCACGAAATTCGCCCGGCAAATTATAACCTCACCGAGCTAAAGTTGTTAGAATTTCTCCAAACTGATTTCAATACGATCACAGGCTTCAAGCAAGCATTTCTTCCTTTTGAACTCTTAGGAAATTATACGTTTTTTGATCGTGTTTTGTTCAGTTAAAGTATAGTCAATATTAGTATTAAAAGTTATCGTTTCTACCAATTTTAGTACTGAAATTAGTCTTTTTCTCTCAGCCATATTATTTCAATTGAGAAAAGCTATTGAATACGAATTCAAACTCGTCAGTTGATCAGAAATCGATGATCGAGGTATGTTAAGGCAAATTCCTTCAGCAAGTTAGTTTTTTCGGTATCATAACTCAGTCTGAATCCCAGTAAGAATACGATAAGCATATTCATTATGACTAGCTATTGTTATTAGCTGAGATAAGTATTTCATGTTTAGTTTGGAATTGACTATGCCTTGTATAGCCTTCCATAACCAACCCCAGGGTTACTAGCTGTGTCGACGCCCGCGAGGGGATAGATGACGTTGCTCCGTGTAGCGGTATGCCATCTGTGAGGGAAAAAGATGAGGTTCGAGGTCCTCATACAGTCAATTCCATGGCTGGACTACTTTTATGCCATATCGGCACACCCCGTCGAGTTCGGTACCTGGGGTACAGACAACAAGAGTCAACCAAACTCAGACATAGCTATAGTTCAGGGGTGGAGCGGGCTCAGTTGCAGACCAAGGGGACTGGTAGGATGACTACATTTATTAGATGACTCAATATGACTTTCTTAGGGGTATATAGATTGAAGTGTACCCACCAGGCTTATGGGGGCCCCAAGTGGGTTATTTTGTGCTGGTTGTACCTTCCGACATATGGGGGCCAGGTAAGGTTCTTTGTTTGCATTATTTATTGGTATATTAGATAGCAGGAAGGTAAGTATTCAAGTTATATTTCCATCTCTGTCACTCAGTTACTTTCAGCTTTACTTTAAGTCTTATTCAGTCAGTTTCAGTTATTCCTTACATATTCGGTATATATTGTACTGACACCCATCCTTGGGGCGCTGCATTACTTTCCTGTAGGTACGGATAGACGAGGAGTTGGTCCCTCTTAGCCTTCAGCCAGGATTGTTAGAAAAGTCGTCTCTTTTCCTCCGGAGCTTGTAGATAGAAGGTTTACTTCTTTTGATTGTACAGTTTTGGGTAGGTTGGGGCCCTGTCCCAACCATCATATTACTCCTGGAGGCTTGCGGATTATTTCTTTTTCCATGTGGTTAGTTTGTTGGTCGTGTGAGGCCTTGTTTAGACATCAGTTAGCGGCCTTGTCAGCCATGGTTTAGTTTAGCACTGGATTTACTTTACAGTCATAACTAGACATCATGATGGTCTTGTCGGCACGCATAGGATTCCCTGTTATTGCCTGTTTCTAGTTAGCAGCTTTCCTTTACAGGTGTCTATAAGGCCTTGTCGGCCGGAGGTTGTATTTACAGCCGAGATATAGCCTATTGTTTTCTTGATTTTAGGAGTAATCCTGTACCAGGAGTGCAAAGGCCTAGTTAAACCAGTTCAAATCCTAGTAGGGCACCAGGTGCCAGTCATGCCCCCCAAGGTGGGGCATGACACTTATGCTCTAATTCAACTGGTAGATGGCATGCTTTTCCATAAACTAGCTGGTACAGAGATGAACCAATGGGGGTCTTATAAGCTATTCGGTTAGCCCACAACACATCGTCAAGCTTCCTAGACCAATCTGTCCAACTAGTATTCATTGTCCTAGACAGGATAGACTTGATTTCCCTGTTCGAGAATTCCACTTGTCCACTTGACTGAGGGTGGTAAGGAGTGGCCACCTTATGCTTAACACCATATTTTTCCAATAGAGTCCTGAAGAGGTGGTTACAGAAGTGATATCCACCATCACTGATAATAGCTTTGGGAGTGCCAAATGTGGCAAAGATATGCTTCTAAAGGAATATTGTAACACTCTTTCCTTCATTGTTTGGGAGTGCAATTGCCTCCACCCATTTGAAGACATAATCCACTGCTACCAAGATGTATTTCATTCCATATGAGCTAACAAATGGGCCCATGAAATCAATGCCCCACACATCAAACAATTCAACTTCCAAGATAGGGGTCAGTGGCAACTCATGTTTACGGGAAATACCGCGCTGCCTTTGGCATTGATCACAATACTTCGCGAAGTCATATGCATCTTGATGAATAGAAGGACAATAATATCTGCATTGTAAAATCTTATGCGCAGTTCTAATGCCACTGTGATTACCCCCAACAGGAGATGAATGACCGGCCTCCAGAATGCTCAACATTTCTATTTCAGGCACACATCTATGAATGATCCCATCTGCACAAATGTGAAATAAATATGGATCATCCCGGTAATATCTTCGGCATCAAATAAGAACTTCTTCTGCTGAGGAGTTAGATCTGTCGGTATCATATCGCTAACCAAGTAATTTGAAAAGTCTGCAAACCAGGGAATCAAATCCTGTGATGCAGCTAATACCTGTTCGTCTAGGAAGGCATCATCAAAATCAATTTCCTCCCTTGCTCTTGCTTCGGACTCGAGCATGGATAAATGATCTGCTACCTGATTTTCTGTTCCCTTCTGATCTTTTACCTCAAACTCAAATTTTTGGAGCAAAAGTACCCACCGAATCAATCTGACTGTATCATCCTTTTTGGACATCAGGTACCTCAAAGAACTATGGTCAGTATGAATGATCACCTTGGTTCCAAGAAAGTATGCTCTGAATTTTTTGAATGCAAAAACCACTACCTGTAGCTCCTGTTCTGTGATCGTGTAATTCTTTTGGGTTGTATTGAGTGTTTTACTAGCATAATAGATTGGATGAAAGATCTTTGCTCTTCTTTGGCCCAAAACAGCACCAAGAGAGACACCGCTAACATCACATATTACCTCAAATGGAAAAGACAAATATAGAGCCACGATGATAGGAGCAGTAGTGAGTCTCTTTTAAGCACTCAAAAGCCCTTAGACATGCCTCATCGAACACGAACTTTACCTCTTTCACAAGAAATTTGCACAATGCTTGTGCAATTTTTGAAAAATCCTTGATAAATCGTCTGTAGAATCTTGCATGCCCTAAAAAGCTCCTGACCCCTTTTATGGAAATAAGGGGTGGCAAACCTACTATAACTTTAATTTTTTCCTTGTCCACCTCAATCCCCTTTCCTGAAATTTTATGACCCTACACTATTCCCTCCTTAACCATAAAATGACATTTTTCCCAATTTAGCACCAAATTAGTTTCTTCACATCTTTCCAATACTTTTCTCAAATGGTCGAGGCAAGATTCAAATGAGTCACCTACAACAGAAAAATCATCCATAAATATTTCAATGGTGTCTTCCTCCATGTCTGGAATATGGACATCATGCAGCACTGGAATGTGGCTGGTGCATTGTACAATCTGAATGGCATTCTTCTAAAAGCTAAAGTTCCATATGGGAAAGTAAAGGTCGCCTTCTCCTGGTCTTTTGGAATGATGGTAATCTAATTATATCCTGAATATCCATCAAGAAAGTAGTACCAAGTTCTACCTGCCGGTCTATCAAGCATCTGATCCAAGAATGGCATTGGAAAGTGGTCCTTCTGGGTCTAGTGGTTGAGTTTTCTACAATTCATGCATACACGCAATCTTGTGACTGGTCGTGTTGGTATCAACTCATTCTTCTCATTGGGCACCATTGTTATCCCACCTTTCTTTGGTACGCACTAAATTGGGCTCACCCACTTGCTATCTGCAATGGGATATATGAAACCAACATCCAGGAACTTGATAATTTCCTTCTTTACAACTTCTTGCATTGGGGGATTTAGGCAGCGTTGATGTTCTATACTTGGTTTATAGTCTGGCTCTAGTTTGATCCTGTGAGTACATATGAATGGTGGGATTTTGATAATATCAACAATGGTCTAGCCAATTGCTTTTTTGTACCGTTTTAATATGTTGACCAAAGCTGACATCTGATCATCTAACAGGTCAACTGCAATTATGACCGATAGAGAATTGTCTTCTCTGAGGAATGCATACTTGAGATGAGAAGGTAGTGCTTTCAGCTCAAGGACTGGTGGCACTGCCACAGATGGCTTGCCTAGTGGTATTGAACAATTCTTTAGATCTAGGTCCAACTTTTTTGGGTTAAAGTTATATGACCCATTCCATTTAAAGTGTTCTCTTTCTCCATTTATTCTGGTATCCCGTCTCCCTCATAATTCATCATCACAGTTGCCAATGTATCAATAGTCATCATCTCTTCCACAAGCATTGGCATCTTATCACATTCCATCTAAGTGTTTCAGTGAGGGATTGTTCCCTTGATGTATCCTGAGAGAGTCACAAAAGAAAAATAAAGAAAATCATAAAAAGGGACATAACTACCAAAAAGGTCAAATAAAAGTAAATAATCTAGTCTTAGTCATATTCCTCGACAACGACACCACTTTTTGATAATGCTCAAACCATACCTCCTACCGAAGTATGAAGCGGACGTTGTCAATAGAGAACCCAACTAGGAGGTTGGGGTCAAAACCACAGGGAATATGGAAGAGCTAGACTAAAACTGATAAGTGAACTTGTTAGGTAGTTACTCCGAATTGGGGTTCTAAAGAAAAAAATAATTAAAAGCACAGTTAAAACTTTGGTTGAAATCAAGAATGGAAGATAACCATGGTTTTGTGCTCCCCATAGGTTCGTAACTGCTTCGGATATACATACGTGATCATCACCAATGCTTACTTGTAGAACTGATAACTTAGGTTCATTCAAATGACTAGTTCATCCCTATTGAATGACTATAGTCAATCACCGGGTCAGGTCTCATGAGCGATTGCAAATTAACCATTATCACTATGTCCCAAATTTAAATATCCTGCGACCACAACTCAAGTTAATACAATTATTATCAAGATCAAGGCTTTGTTGTAATTCTCTTTTCCTAATCTCTACCTATCTAGGCTCAAGAAAGAAAAGGATTCGGGAATATCCTAATGTTGTACACCGTTAAGAAATGTTTAAGAATAAAGAGAATACAATACAAGTGTTTTGCATTGATTTTGAATCACTTTTATGTAACCCTATCTTGTTTATCACCATCGTTCCCACAACCCTTGCTATGGAGGTTTTTAGCTCCTCATAGTTGCAAGATTGTGATTTGCATTCATAATTAAATAGATAATCAATACTTACAATTATGGATGAGAGAAAAACTTCTTTGTATTGATCAGCAAAATCCTCAAGAACAATATGAAGATCAAAAGAAAACCAAGAAAAGGTTGATCACAAGTTGAACAACTCAATTCTCACATTTAAATCTCTCTAACTTGATTGCTAATCACTTATAATCACTCCTAATCACATCTATAATGAAAATAAAACATAAAAAGTATTTATACAGACATAAAAATTCTTTTCCTAGGCTAAAAGGGTAAATTTCCATAACTGAAGCCTCCTGCGTCACTACTTGTCCTACGACCTGTAGCAGGTATATACGGGTCGTACCTGCTTCCCGTATGTCATTGGCTAGCTAAAGTTTGGGTAAGTGTTAGACCTTGGTATAACTCGTACATTCTTCCTACGAGTCGTACTGAGCTTCCGTGGCTTGACTCTGAGACTTTGAAATTTTTTTGAAGTTCATCACTAGAGCTTTGGTACGACTCGTACCTTGATGCCACAATTCGTACTTTCTCTCCGTAGAAGGAGTCAACCTCTTATGCAAATCTTCTAAATCTTCCCACTACTTCTTCACTACGATCTGTATAATCTTTGTACGACTCGTATTGAGAGTTGTAGGGTGAACTTCTTCATCCTTAGCCTTCTGAAACTTCTCACGACCTACAATACGACTCGTAGCACCTTCCTACGGCTCGTACTGAAGACTGTGAGTTAAGCCTATTTTCTACACTTTCAGGCTATCTTTTGCACATTTTTTCTCCAACACCTATTTATCCTATACCCAAAGAAAAGGTGTCTTATATCCATATAAATATACCTAAGTCCATGCTATTTTCTTAGGTTTGAGCATCGAAAGTGTTGTAAACTCACAACACATCATCTTCCCAGATGACCTACCGGGAATTCCTCCTAAGAGGGAGATCGATTTTGGTATTGACCTTCTTCTGATACACAACAAATATCTATTCCTCCTTACATAATGGCTCCAGCTAAGCTAAAGGATTTGAAGGAACAGTTGAAAGACCTTTTGGACAAGGGGTTCATCAGACTGAGCAAATCCCCATGGGGTGCTCCAATTCTCTTTTTCTGAAAGAAAGATGATGCTCTTCATATGTGTATTGATTATCGACAATTAAACAACGTCATCATCAAGAATAGGTATCCTCTTCCTAGGATTGATGATTTGTTTGACTAGCTTCAGGGTGCTAAGTACTTCTTGAAGATAGATCTTAGATCCGGATATAATCAGCTCAGGGTTCGGGAGGGTGACATCCCGAAAATAGCCTTCAAGATGCGGTATGGTCATTATGAGTTTGTAGTTATTTCATTTGGACTAACGAATGCTCCTGCAGCTTTTATGGATTTTATGAACAGGGTGTTCAAGCCATACTTGGATATGTTCTTGATCGTGTTTATTGATGACATCCTAATATACTCACGGAGAGAGGAGGAGCATGTCACTCATTTGAGGGTGGTACTACAGACTCTCAAGGATCACCAACTATCTGCAAAATTCAGCAAGTGCGAGATTTGGTTGAACTCAGTGGCATTTTTGGACATATGGTATCAAGTGAGGGTATAATGGTGGACTCTCAAAAGATATAAGTGGTGAAGAATTGAACTAGACCGGTGAATCCTTTAGACATCAGGAGTTTCTTGGGATTAGTTGATTATTATTGGAGATTTGTTAAGTGGTTTTCATCTATCCCAGTGCCATTGACAAAATTGACCTAAAAAAAAGTGAAATTCCATTGGCCAGATGCTTGTGAAAGTAGCTTTCAGGAGTTGAACACTTGACTCACCTCAGCACCGGTGTTAACCCTACCTGAGGGTACTGATGGGTTTGTGGTGTATTGTGATGCTTCTAGAATCGAACTTTGTTGTGTATTGACGCACCATGGTAAAGTTATAGCATACGCTTCTAGGCAGCTGAAGGTTCATGAAAGGAATTACCAAACCTATGATCTTGAATTGGCGGCAGCGGTATTTTATTTTAAGATATGGAGACACTATTTGTACGGGATCCATGTAGATGTGCTTACATAGCACAAAAGCCTACAATATGTGTTTACCTAGAAGAATTTAAATCTACGCCAAAGGAGGTGGTTGGAACTACTCAACGATTATGATAGAGTGTCCTTTACCATCTGGGTAAGGCCAATGTAGTAGCAGATGCACATAGTAGACTCTCTATGGAGAGTGTGTCCCATGTGGATGAGGGGAGGAAGGAGTTGATGAAGGATGTGCATCGGCTTGTAAGGTTGGCAGTTCGTTTGGTTGACTCGACCAATGGCAGTGTTATAGTTCAGAACGAGTAAGAATCATCCTTGGTGACTAATGTGAAATCTAGATAAGATGAGGACCCTATTTCGATAACTTTAAAGGAAGCCGTTCAGAATCAGAAAGTAGAGGTCTTCTCTCAAGGGGGAGATGGTGTGCTTCGATATCAGGGTCGCTTGTGTGTCAGGGATGTTGATGGTTTAAGAATTCGGATGTTGCATGAAGTTCATGGTTCCAAATATTTGATACATCTAGGTTCCACCAAGATGTATCGTGACCTACAGGAAGTCTATTGGTGGAATAGCATGAAGAAGAACATTGCAGAATTAGTAGCTAAGTGTCCAAACTGTCAGCAAGTGAAGGTAGAGCATCCGAGACCGGGAGGTATGCTTCAGGGCATCAGCATCCCTACTTGGAAGTGGGAGGATATTGATATGTACTTTATCACAGGGTTGCCTCACACTCGTCAATAGTATGACTCCATTTGCGTGGTGGTGGACAGGTTGACCAAAGCCACTCCTTTTCTATCGATCAAAACCACTGATTCCAAAGAGGATTATGCCAAGCTATACATCTGAGAGCTAGTTTGGTTGCATGGAGTGCCCTTGTCCATCATATCAGATAGAGGTACCAAATTTACCTCTCAATTTTGGAGGTCGTTTCAAAAGGGACTTGGTACTCAGGTCAAGCTCAGTATCGCATTTCACCTGCAAATGGATGGTTAAGTGGAGCGGAAAATTTACAATCTCTAGGACATGTTGAGAGCGTGTGTGACTGACTTCAAGGGTAGTTGGGATGATCATCTGCCTCTCATTAAGTTTGCATATAATAACAACTATAATTCCAGCATTCAGATGGCTCCGTTTGAAGCTCTCTATAGTCAGAGGTGTAGATCGCCTATTGGTTGGTTTAAAGTCGGAGAAGTTGCGATGATAGGACCAGATTCATTCCATGAGGCCATGGAGAAAGTTTAGCTCATACGAGACAAGTTGAAAATAGCTCAAATTCGCCAAAAGTCCTATGCTGAGGAGGAAGGAACTTGAGTTCGAAGTTGATGATTTGGTGTTTCTAAAGGTGTCTCCCATGAAGGGAGTGATGAGGTTTGGAAGGAAAGGAAAACTCAGTCCCTGTTAAGTTGGCCCCTACCGAATTGTGGGGCGTGTTGGTAAGGTGTTCTATGAGTTAGAGTTTCCCTCAGTTAGCTTCAGTCCATCCAGTTTTTTATGTATCACTCTTAAAGAAGTGTTTGGGTGATCCAGCTCTAGTTGTTCCGGTGGAGAGTGTGGGTGTGAAAGACAACCTTTGCTATAAGGAGATTTTGGTAGAGATATTGGATCGTCAGGTTCGGAATCTATGGAACAAGGAAGTAGCTTCAGTCAAGGTTTTATGGAGGAATCAACATGTTGAGGGAGCTATGTGCGAAGCCGAATCAGATATGATGGCTAAATACCCACATCCATTCCCTTCCAGCTCAGTTTCAACTTGATGTATCAATTTTTTTGTCTTAAAACTCTCTTCAGTTTCATGTTCAACTCATGTACCTCAGTTTCTTTCACGTAAAAGCACGTATGTATGATTCATGAGTTCAGTTCAGTCATGTAGCTTAAATCAGAGCTAGTCATTCCGTCAGTTTCATCTTATATGATTAGTATTTGAGTTGATGATTGCATTTCTCTTCTTTTCAATATGTTTACCAACACTCAAGGATGAATATTCCCAAGGGGGAGAAATTGTAACACCCGAAAAGTGCCTAAGACTATACTCGGGGATTGGAAGTGAATTCTACAGAAAAACCTGAGTTTTTTCATTAGAATGACTCGTGGTATAAGTCGTGATGGGAGCTGATAAGTCATGGTTCCATTCTTGATGGAGTTTTGGAGTTTGGGGTCAGACCACGAGTCACCCTACAAATNAGGGCATGTTAATCAGTTATGTTGATGTACTTGATGGAGTTTTGGAGTTTGGGGTCAGACCACGAGTCACCCTACAAATCGTGATGAGTAGGTACGATTTGTGGCTAGTATTCATGATGAATTTCCCTGTGGTGTCGGGGTAGGGTGTCACGGCTCATGGCATGGCTCGCGGGAAGTGGCAACAAGTCGTGATGAGGTGTCGTGGTTAGGTTGTCCTAGATGAAGGTGAATGATGCCATGACTGACAGTATAACTCTTGGTAGGATACCACGAGTCGTGATATGCGAGTCATGGTCAGATTCTGAGGCGAATGAAGGATGAGGCAGTGGTGACCATGAGAGGTGACCACGAGTCGTTACGTCATGGTACGACTCGTGGTACAAGTCGTGGTCACGGACAATTCAGTTTTTCTAGCATTTTCATTAAGAGTATTTTCGTAATTCATAAGCCCTAGGGTCCTAGACTACGTCATTTTAAGCTCAAAATAGAGTGTTTTAAGAGGTGTTATGACATTCTAAACCTATTCTAATTCATGCATGCAAGTTTAAGGGTTTAGAGGGTGATCAAGCATAGCTCATCAAGGTTCTTCCCCAATTCTTCTTAAATTTCTCTTTGGGAAATCAAAGGAGTGGTAGAATCAGATCCTCTCAGATATGTAGGGTTATTAATGGGTGAATTTGATCACACCCATGCCCAATCTCTCTCTAATTCATGAAATTCTATTGATAATTCTATGGGGGTTTTATCCCAATTCTTATGAAATCCTTATGATCTATCTATGGGTTAATTCCTCTCATGTATAAATTCATGTTTTACGAATCATGGACAGATTTTATAACTATTTCAATTACAAACATATGGATTTAAATTCTACAAAACTATGCCCAATTATGTATGTTTCATGATAAATCAAGTTATGATTCTACTTTGATGTTGATGTTCATTAACCCATTATGATTTATTACTTATGATATGATTTCTCTCAAATGCTCATCATAAATTTATGAATATCAAGTATATACATGTTTTACAAGTATGCATGAACCTCATGATTTATGATTTATGATTATGGCCGACTCAATAGCCTTACTTTCATGGCTAGTTCACGTATTTCAAGCATGCTTATGATTATCATAATTTAAACTAGCCTATGAATCTCATGTATATTGTCCTATGAGCACTATATATGTTTTGGGAGTAGTATTTAACACTGAGTAGACCCGGGGTCCTAGCATGCCCTGAGTCTCAGAACTACGTGCCAACATAGCCACGATGGGACCTTCATGTTACCATCCCCTTTGCCCAAATGGGCCCTCTGTTGTGATATCACACCTCTTTCATGGTTCTATCCTTCGCAAGTTACGAACACCCTCCCAACTAGGGGTTTGCAAGTCAAGCTCTATGTGTGCTCATTTGAGGTATGTCGGTTATAAGAATCTTCCAATGTTCGTCATGATTTATGTATGGTTATGACTATATCTTTGGCTCAAGTCATATTTCATAAAGTTTTCTCTTATGATTATGATTATGTATGATTTACGAATGTTTTGAAAACCTTGAGCCTTACGTTTGTATTATGATATTTATGTTACAATCATGTTGTCCTATTCTTATGAACTTTTACGTATTTTAAATGTCCGTCTTACTTTTCTTACATACTCGGTACATTCCATATACTAACCGCTTACTCTATGATGTACCTTTTATGATACAGGCTCCGACCTTCAGACTCAGCCCCGTCATTAGCCAGTTTTCAGAGTCAGCATCAGTGGTGAGTCCTCATCTCCCCAAGACCATTTGTTATCAGTTGTCCTTGTACTTTCAATTTTTAGACTTGTCGGGTTAGTTGGCCGTGTTGTCCCATAAACCCATCAGATATCTTAGAGGCCTTTAGACAGTACGTAGTAATTACTTGTTATGTATTATGTGAGTTCCAAATCTGATGTTAAGTTATGATTAACTTCCATTATGTTCATTATGTTAAGTCTTCCGATTTATTTGATTGAGTTAGATGTATGTTCAAGCCATGGGCCGACTTGGAGTCCCTCGGGGCTCCTTGTCCCGTATGACGATCTGAGCATATGTTCGGGTCGTGACACACTGCCAGATGCCATGAATCGTACCATGGGTAATACCATGAAAATACCCGTGGTTTCCTTCCTTTGCTAAATCGGCCTTAATCCCCCATTCTCTATTTCTTTCCATGGATTCTTACCACGACTCGCAGTTTACTACTACAGGTCGTACTATCCCTTGTATGACTAGTATCTGGAGACCCAATAACATGCTACGACTCTTGACCACGAGGCATACCTCGAGATCACGGGTTGTTGGATCCATCCATTGTCACTAGGAAAAATTTGCAACTTGTCTGATCCTCACCACAACTACTTATCATGACCCATTTTTGCCACGATGAGTTGTACCATGACCTGTACATTCCAGAAATGACACACCGGTAACTTGTCACGACACCTAATAACGGTCCATTATAGGGACCTATGAGTAGTACCTTGACTCATTGGACTAGGACCTGTCAACCAAAAGCTCACCACGACTCAATCCCATGATCCATTACTCCACACCACAACTCATACGACGAGTTATTTTGAGACATTTTTCAACCTTTTTTTCTAATCATATTTCCAATCTTGAATCTAGTCTTAGGAACCTTTGTGGTGTTACAAAATTAACGAGTCATCATTCAAGCCATTCTTGCAATACCCAAAAACCTGTTAAAAATTTGTCTTCCAAATAACGAGTCAAACGATGAGTCATTGTTTTGTATAACGACTCATCATAGGGAGTCTCTAGATAAAATCCAGAAAAGGGTTAGAAACCGTTCCAATGGCAACGAATGGAACAAATGACACCTTGTCCCATATAACGAGTCATTGTTCCTATCTATTGGTCAAGTCCAATAACTTTTCAAAATTTCCAGTAGTGATGACGAGTCGAGGTAATAAGTCATCTAGTGACCTAATAAATAATTAAGTGACTCATTATGTGGAGGTATCAAGTGGAGATCAAAATTGTAGAATTTTCTCCAATGGCAACGAGCAGAAACAATGACCAATTGTGTCCACCAACGAGTCATCCTGCATCAATTGTGAGAATTCTAGAGAAGGAAAATTTTTTGACCCAGGAACAACGACTTCCAACGAGTCGTGGTCACAATAAAAAACTTGTTATGTGACCCGCTGTGTCACTACATGCAGTTTTCTAGACTTTTCTCCAGGGGAATTTTTGTAACTTTCTTCTATTTTAGTTCCTAAACTACGTCGCTTTGGGAATAATTTCAAAGGTTTTTAGAGGGGTAAACGGTTCTTCTCCCTCACCCCTACTTAGATTTTCAGAGTAATGCACGTAAACTCTAGAGCCTCTCTCTCAAGCAAAAGCTAGGACTTCCAATTCACTTGAGAATATTCAAGCTGCTTCTCAGATATTCGTTCTCCAGGTTTGTGAGAATTTAGATGGGTCATTCTTTTCACCCTTGTGTCCCAATTTTTCAACTTACCCTAGCCATAAAGTATTTCTAGAAATCATAACCTAGGGATTTTATTTCGACTGTTGAATTTTTCTCTACTTTATCTATGATGTCAGGCTTGCATGATTAGAATTATTAAAAACTCATAATAGTAATTTCAGCTATACAATATGTCTCACTTGAACTTCTACTTGGCATCATTTTTCCTAGAGTGTAGTTGTAAAATTAGCAATGTTTTAAAATATAAT
>JACEIK010009976.1:0-29394 GCA_018107945.1 Datura stramonium | reverse complement strand
GAGAATGCCCATGAAACCGTTAAAAAAAAAAATAAACGTGTGAAAAAAAATCTATATTTTTACTCAACTTTTCGATCATTAAATACCACTTTTATTGATTCAATAAGTGTAAAAAAAGTGATTGCGTGCGAATTAATTAAATGCTAATTTGAGTGGTAAGTTAACATTCCTATCAATTTCTCTATCTTAATCAATTTTAAATTCAATTCATTTGAGCATAAATAACTTTTTTTTTCTTAATCAGTCCAAATTCAACTGACACGCATTTTGAAGTAGATCAGTATTGGAGAAGAGCAGTGGAAGGACGAACCCCAGCCCCCAGCTATTTCTTTTTATCCTTAGTGTGGAATCTTTGTCTTTGTCAGGTAGACTATAAAAGTGGGTCTTCGTCTTTCTTTAATCATATTTTTCCAATAATGCACTTATAGTATTTGTTTTTAATATATATAATGATGCAGACCTCTGCTAACTAGCTACCAGAATCAATCTTTCAGATTTCACTAAATCACAAGTTACAACTTTCCTTCTTTTACTTGCATCAATAGTTTTACTATATATGATGGCTGCTCAAATCAATCAATTACTGGAATCTGAAAAGATTTTTGGATCATATGACGTTTTCTTGAGTTTCAGAGGTGAAGAAATGCAAAAAAACACATTTACAGAGGATCTTTATGCAAGATTACGTGAATTTGAAATCAACACATTCATGGATGATGATGATGATGATGATGATGGAGATGAGGTGGAACTTTCCTATGAAACTGTGAAAGCAATACAAGTCTCAAGAATTTCCATTATAGTTTTTACAGAAAACTATGCTTTCTCTAAGGGGTGTCTTGATAAGCTTGTAAAAGTAGTTGATTGTGGGCACTTGGTTCTGCCTGTTTTCTACAATTTTGATCCTTCTCAAGTTCGAAAACAAACTGGGAGTTTTGGAACAGCCTTAGCAAGACACCAAGAAGAATTTTGTGCCATACAAAAGGTGGAGAGATGGAAAGCTGCTTTGACTAAAGTAGCAAATTTATCAGGATGGCATTTGGAAAATGTTGCACAAGGGTATATACTATTTATTGCTGAAATTTCCTTTATGTTATGCTTTTTTTCTCTTTTTATTTCCTTTTTTTTTTATAACGTCGTTCAGGCCAAGCTTGTGTGCTCCTTGACGAACACCTGCAAGGATACATGGGATAACTGTCCCCACCAAGGTTTAGCTAGACAAGAATTATCCGGCTTCTATTGAGCTTTAAACTATGATCTCCCATAGTTTTTTCAAACTTTATTAGCCGTTAGGCCACACCCTTAGATGCAGTTGTGTTAGGCTCTAAGTGTCTAGTGATCATATGATAGATTATCCAATTTCCTCTAAGATCATGTTATATTCAGGGACAAATCCAAGATTTAAATTTGATGAGTTCAATATCTAAGATTCCTAGCATATGAATTCATATCTACTATTCATTATAATTTTCGTGAATTTTTACATACAATTTCCTCTAAGATCATGCTATATCAGATTTGCTACCTTAGTGTAATTTATAACTTCTATACCTAACCCCGAGAAATATTGGACTGATTTGGGTCTAGATGGAGCAGAGTTGCTAGTGAGGATTTATATAACCAACCCTAATAAGCGTGGAATTGAAGCATAGTTGTTGTTGTTGTCTACCTACCCCTTGAGAACGACCAGAGATCAGTGCTTTCTTGTCACAGAGTCCCTAGTGGGAGTGCCTCTTCTATTACGGAATACTAACTCCAGGAGTTTTAGGTTGTATAGAGGAAAATTTAGTCCTGTTTACTGTTATAATATCGAGCTTATTCTTTAGTTTATGATGCTTGTTAGGGACATTCTTACAGTCGACCAGTTTATATATTTTCATTTCACTTGTTATATGTCTACATATACACCTAAGGTTGTTCTTTTCGTTCATTTTCTGATTTTGGATTGATATCAGATACGAGCCAAAGTTCATTCAAAAAATTATTGAAGTGGTCTTATGGGAATTGAATCGCAAATATATGGATGTTGCCAAGCACCCAATCGGAATTGATTATCGAGTTAAAAATTTATATTCAAAATTAACCAAAAGCGCAGAGGATGTTGTCATGGTTGGGATCTATGGAATTGGTGGAGTAGGTAAAACTACCCTTGCTAAAGCTATGTTTAATCAAATCTACAAACAGTTTGAAGGTAGCTGCTTTCTTGCTGATGTTAGATCAGAAGCTTCAGAGAAACATGATGGCCTACTTCATTTACAAAAGAAACTTCTTTATGAGACTCTTAAGACTGAGAACTTCAGAGTCAACAATGTCCATAGAGGAATCAACTTGATCAGAGAAAGATTGAGATCAAAAAAGGTTCTTATTGTTCTCGATGATGTGGACCACAGGAGCCAATTAGAAGCATTAGCAGGAAACCGGGATTGGTTTGGTTCAGGCAGTAGAGTTATTATAACCACAAGAGATGAGCATTTGTTGAACTTGTTCAAAGTGAATGAGAGATACGAGGCGTGGGGATTGAACAACGAAGAGTCTATGCACCTCTTTAGTTGGCATGCTCTTCAAAATCCAGTCCCATTAGAAGAATATGTTGAGGTTGCAAAAGGCATTGTAACATATGCTCGGGGACTTCCATTAGCTCTCACAGTTTTGGGTTCTTCCTTATTTGGACTATCAATTGAAGAGTGGAGGAATACCTTTGAGAAGCTGAAACGAATTCCCGATGACAACATACAACAAAAACTCAAAATAAGTTTTAACGCACTCCCAGATGATAAGGTTAAGGCAATCTTTCTAGATATTGCCTGTTGCTTGAGAGGAGTGGACAAGGATGATGCTGTTGCAATATTGGATGCTTGTGACTTATTTGCTGAAGCTGGAATCCAGGATTTGTTAGACAGATGTTTGTTAACAATTGATATAAACAATAAATTGATCATGCATGGCCTAATTCAAGATATGGGAAGAGAAATTGTCCGTCAAGAATCACCAGACGAGGCTGGGAGGCGTAGTAGGTTGTTCTTTGAGGAAGATGTTTCCGATGTACTCATGGGAGACAAGGTAGCTCTTTTATAGTTGCATTGTCTCTGTTAGTTAATTATGTATATGAAGATCCTAAAGGTTTTTGTTTATACTTTCATACTTGCATGGATATTAATTAAGTGTAGATCTTGTCAAGTGCAGATCAAGTTTTCGTACTAAAAAACCTGTCTTCTGTTTTTTAGCTCGTTGCAGTCGCATCTTCTTGTAAAATGCTGTATATACATATGGTGACCAGCACTGAACAACATTTTCCTTTGAACCAAATTGCAGGCAACTGAACTAGTAGAGGTAATGATGGTAAATTCACCAATGTTCAAGGACATGCAGTTAAGCACCAAAGCATTTGCAAAGATGGTTAACCTTAGACTACTTCAAATTGATAATGTGCATCTCAAAGGAAAATTTAAACATTTACCAAACAAGCTCAAGTGGTTGCGTTGGAAGCATTGTCCGTTGAAGTACATAAGATCTGACTTTCATCTGGAGACTCTTGTTGCTCTTGACATGTCAGAAAGTAAATTTGAAGAATTCAAAGCCAGTCTAAAGGTATCTTTTGATAAATCTTTTCTCTTGATTATGTTCTTGACAGGTCTGATGCATAACACCACAAAAGGCAATGCGTATTATCACTGGTATTGCACTGGGACCAGCAAAGAATAAGAAATTCCCAAACAGCATAGTGGCAGAAAAGCTTTTCATATATTGTTTTTCCTTAAAATTCATTTTTGTTTTGTGGTTTGTCAGTTGTTGAGAAGTTTGAAGGCCTTGAATCTGAGTTCCTGCGAGAATCTTAAAAGAACACCAGACTTCACTGGTGCTGGAGTCTTGGTGCACGGAGTCTTGAGAGATTGTTATTAAATAATTGTTCAAATCTGAGTGAGGTGCAATCATCAATTGGAGATTTGGAAAGACTAGTCCAGTTAAATTTGTTGTGGTGCAGAAAACTCAAGAAACTACCAACTAGTATCTGCAAGCTCAAATCACTCGAGACTTTAGTTTTAAACTGGTGCTCAACCCTGCGAGAATTGCCTGATGACTTGGGAAATTTGCAGTCTCTCAGAAAGTTCTCCGCGACAAGAACTGGAATCACAAAGCTTCCTGCTTCTTTTGGATGTTTGAAGAATCTTGTTCATTTTCATATGGGAGAGTATGGCAGAATTGCTCCAACAACTAAATCCCGGCATTCACTCCTTCCTTCTTGTGTAAAGCCAAAAGCACCAGACCTTGAAAATGTTGGATTTCTGCCTCGTTCTATTGCAAGTTTATGTTCCTTGGAGGAACTGTTTCTTTCTTCCTGCAATTTATCTGAAGCAGATATCCCGTGTGAGATTGGTCTATTATCCTCCTTAAAGTCCATAGACTTGAGCAAAAATAACTTTCATACTTTACCCTTTAGCCTGCTTCAACTATCTAATCTATCTGAACTAAGACTGCGAGGTTGCAAGCATCTTCAGGAACTCCCCGAACTTCCTCCCAATTTAGAAACAATCAAACTAGAAGATTGCGTCTCAATGGAGAAATTACCAAATTTGTGTCACTTGTCTGAGCTCGAAGAACTCAACCTGGAAGGTTGCGTGAGTCTTCAAACACTTCCAGAACTTTCTCCTAATTTGCAAAGGCTGTTAGCAAGGAACTGTGAATCATTAGAGAAACTACCAAATTTGGCAGAGTTAAGACAATTGGTCAAATTAGATGTTGACAATTGCTTAAAGTTGGCTGAGATTCCTGGCCTTAAGAATCTCGAATCAATACGGTCTGTTACAATGATGAAGTGCTCTCTAAGTCTGGCGTATCATTACATAGAAAGTTTCTCCAAGGTGAGTCTCTTCTCTCAATTTTCTTCTTATCAAATATATGGGGGCCAAAATTGGATGACAGGTCTTTTAGACTTGTTTCAAGCCAAGACTGTCCTCTCTTGTCGAGAAAATAGCAGATCATATAAGTGGCTTATGCAATGCAGGGACCTCACAGATATAAAAGTATGGATTTATACCTTGAAGTCGACGAGATTCCTGATTGGTTCAGCCATCAAGTATCAGGAGGTTCAGTAACTTTCACCATGCCAACACACACAGAACAAGAATTCATTGGAATGTTCACATGGGTAGTTTGGGTTGTTCCTGGACGTGGTCGGAGTCATACCCTGCTAACGATCAGCAATATAACTGATGGTCGTGTGTATTACTCTACCACTCCTCCTATAAGACCCTCAGGAGAGTTCTCAGAGGTAACATACATACCAACAAATCAATTTGAGTACCAAATAAAGAGTGGAGAACAATTTCTGTTCTCAATACCAGAGGAGTTCCTCTCTGGCTCTACTGGGATGAAAGTAAAGAGATGTGGGATACATCTACTGCTTCAAAATCAAAGTTCAACAAAAGAAATTTGAAGTCATTGATAGAGAGGAATGGAGGTAAGAAGAGGCTGCATAAGAGATGATGGTGCACAAATTGTCATCACAACTAATACCAATATTACTGATGTCATCATTACTTATGAAAAGTTGTAGATGTGTTGTCAACTCATACATGTCCATGAATTTGAAAAATTGTGACACATTATCTGTTATTTAATTTAGTCATGTAGAAAAAAATCTTACTCCTAAAAAGTTGTAGATGTGTTGTCAACTCATAGATATCTGTGAAAATTGTCACACGTTATCTATTATTTAACTGAGTCATAAAATCTTACTTCTGAAAAATTATAGATGTGTTGCCAAGTACTCATAGACATCTGTGAATTTGAAAAACTATCACACGTCATCTATTATATAACTTATACATGTTTAAAAAAATTCTTACCTTTGAAAAGTTAAATATGTGTTGCCAACTCACAAGCGTGTGTGAGTCTGAATTACTTCTGAAAGAATTCAGACTCAACTTATACATGTAAATAAAAGAGTCTTCTGAAAATTTATAAATGTATTGTAAACTCATAGACGTTTGTGAATTTAAACATTATCACACGTTATCTATTATTTAACTTATGCATATATACTTCTAAAAAGTTATTGATGTGTTGTCAATTCACAGACATCTGTGAATTAAAAATTATGAAACGTTATGTATGATTTAATTTATACATGTTAAAAAAATATTTTTACTTCTAAAAAGTTAAAGATATGTTGTCAACTTACAAGCAAGCGTGATTTGAATTACACGAACACATTATACGTATAGTGAGGGGAAAAAAGATTGAAATATAGTTACATGTTTTGGACGAATATCATGACTATACATCATTCTAGGAGGCCACTATTATCTTTACATTATAGAAGCTTTTCCCAATATAGTCATAGAAGAAAATGTTGAACAAGGTGGACAACAATGTTAGAAGCTCTTCCACACGCTAAACACAACCAACATCACCCTTTGCTTGGGCATTCCCTGAAAAATAACAATGACACCCTAAATTCAGGATTATACAATAACGATATAATTTTGAGATGGACATATACAAATCTCACATGCTTGTAGAACGAGAAGACGATTTTTGATGGTAAAAAAAAAAATTCAAATCCACGTGAATACTTTTGTGGATTGAGACACGAATGGAGTTACAGGTACGATGAAACCTCATTCATGAGCTTAAGGAATTGGGGGCTCCCATACCATGTCGATTCTCACTGTTGATTGAAGGAGCGCTAAGACGTAGAAGACTATGAAATAGCTATCAAACAAATTTAGAAGAAGAACAATAGGATGCTTGTGAGACATTATAGGTACTACATCATAAAGCTCACTAAAGAACAAGTTGCAGCAACAAATTGCACATTAACGATGTCCCAAAGAAAAAGTATTTTAGCACACGAATTTGTAAATGAGAGTAATTGAGAATAGTAGCTATGAGCTGTTAATTACAGTTAGTTAGTTAGTTAAAGAATTAGTTAAGTTAGTTAGAAGTAGCAGTTAGCTTATAATCGTTCAATTCGGAGCCTAAATAGTGATATATAAACACATGTATGATGAAGTATTGAAAAGATAATAATCATTCTTTAATGAAAATTCTCTCTTCTCTCTCACAATGAATGTGTTTCTCATCCTTCTTCTCGAGTTCCTCTTGTTCGATCCTCAAATTCATAAAACTACATGGTATCAGAGCTTCATCAAGTTGTTTAATAATCATCTTGAATCTAGAAATTCCGCAAACTAGTCTAGAATCTTGAAGAGGCAATGGTTGTCAATGGTGAACCACACGTGTCCCAGTCTCAGAGTTCTAAAAGTGCCAGAGTTTCTAGTTCTGAAATCAACTACAACCATCCATTGTTCTTATATGCATCAGACATAGGTGGAGTGCAAATTATTTCATTTCAGTTGATGGGAGTAGAAAACTATTCACTATAGCTTAGGTCTATAAAGATTGCATTGCTAGGGAGAAATAAAATAAGAATGGTTGATGAAACTTGTAAGAAAGAAAACTTCCCAGTATTGAAGGGGAATTAGGAAAGAGTGAATGTCATAGTATTGTCTTGGATCATGAGTTCTATTTCTAAAGGTCTTTTAGGAGTTATAATGTATGCATCTAGTACTCAGACAGTGTGGGATGACCTGTATGAGAGGTTCAACAAGATAGATGGCTCAAAAACCTTCAATCTCCACCAAGAAATTGCTATATTAACCCAAGGGACAAACTCTATATCTGTATACTACTCCAAACTCAAAGGATTGTGGGAAGAATTTGAAGCCTTAGTGCCAGCCCCAACCTGCACTTGTGATATAGAATTCATACTGCATCTGCAAAAATTAAAATTGTTTCAGTTTCTCATGGGGCTCAATGAGTCATACATGCAAGAAAGAAGTCAAATCTTGATGATGAATCCAATACCAAGCGTAAATCAAGCCTACTCTATGATCCTCAATGATTAGAGTCAAAAAACTGCAGTGGTTAATGCAGGGTGTTAGGGGCTAAGCCTACAAACTTGCAAGGTACATATGATGTTGTGATGTACTCAAGGAACTATGGAAATCAAAAGTTCAAGAAGAATCAAAATCTGTTCTGTAATTTTTGCAAGATTAAAGGCCACACAAGAGAAAACTGTTTCAAAATTGTTGGTTATCCAACAGATTCCAAGTTTAGGAAGAAAGGTGCACACAATTCTGCTCACAATGTGATAACTGAGGAAAGTGATCCAACAAACCATCAGAGTCAAGTACAAAGGAGCTATAATACAGTGCATGAGTCATTACACTCACAAAGGTCAAATATAAAGAATCTACAAGTCAGTACCACAAGGCTTTAGTCAAGTTCAGGAATATGGACAACACTCAAGATCTCAGCTTGCTCATCAGATTTTGCAAAATGAACCTTGCACTCTGACAAGGAATCAATTTGATCAAATACTACAGTTTCTAAACAAGTCATCTGATATCCCTCATTCTGCAAATGTGGCAGGTATGAACTTTGCCTTGACTACTCACAAAAGCAATTCAGATTGGATAATAGACACGGGTGCTACCAATCATATGGTGGTAGACTTGAGTCTATTAAATGACTATTCCATATCCAAGACTGATAATCCAAAAAAGGTATATCTTCCAAATAGAGATATATCTTTGATAACTCACACAGGTTCTAGTACTTTAACTAAGGCAAATACAATTACAAATATATTTGACATACCTCACTTTAAATTCAACTTATTATTTGTGTTCAAACTAACCAAAGAGTTGAATTGTTCAAGCTTCCTTTTTCCTGACTTTTGTCTGTTTCAGGAGCTCTTCAATGGTAGGGTGAAGATGATTGGTAAAGAGGATGGAGGACTATATATACTTTCAAGCACTATAAATAAGAAGATACTTTAGCATCTAGAAACTCTACCTATTTTACTTCAAAGTTAGATATAGATGTGTGGCACAAAAGACTTGGACATGTTTCTAGTTCTGTTCTTAAGATACTACTGCCTATGAAGTTCATTGATATTACTGAAACTGTAAAGAAATGTATAGTGTGTCCCTGTGCTAAACAAGTCGTGTTACCCTTTCTTAATAGTACAAGTTCCAGTTCTACTATCTTTGATTTGCTACACATGGATCTCTGGGGTCCCTATAAACTAGCTACTTTTGATGGTTATAAGTACTTCTTAACTGTGGTAGATGAATATTCTAGAATGACATGGATCTTCTTGTTAAGACTTAAATATGATGTGAGCACCATATTGAAGGACTTCTTAGTTTATGTTCAAACTCAATTTGACAAAAAGGGTTAAAAGTTGTAAGAAGTTATAAAGGTACTGAGTTTGTAATACTGTGTGTAAAGAATTATTCACAAACTTAGGTATAGTACATCAAACTTCATGTGCTTATACACCTCAACAAAGTGGGTCGGCTAAGAGAAAACATAGTTAGATACTAGAGATTACAGAGCTCAGACTTCAAGCCCATATTCCTCTAAAATTTTGCGGTCTATGTGTTCAAACTATTGTGTATATTATGAACAGACTACCTAGTGTTGTTATAGGGTACAAATCTCCTTTTGAGAAGTTTCATAATAGGAAGCCTTCTCTACATCACTTAAGAGTGATTGGGTGTCTATGTTTTGCTAAGAAAGTAAATGAGTCTGACAAAATGCAATCAAGAACTACAACATCTGTACTTATGGGATATGCAGAAACTCAAAAGGTGTACATTTTGTATGATCTGTATAATCATGTTTTCTTTGTTGACAGAGATGTAACTTTCCAAGAAGAGGTCTTTCCTTTCAAATCTCAACCACAAGGGTCTGCTTCCATTTTCAATTACACTGGCACAAATCATATTCCTGGGTCACTGGCACTACCTCAGACTGTGTCATCAGAATCCATCAGGAATGATGCTGACAGTAGTACACCATTGGTAGATATATCCTATGAAACACATGATCCTCCAACAAAAAGAGAACATGATGAAGTTCAGGTAGGGACACATCAAAGAGACATCCAAAATGGTGATTCTGTTCCTCAGCAGGTGATCACCAGAAAGACAGGAAGAGGTACTAAACCACCACTATGGATGAAGGATTATGTATCATTAAATACTTATGAAGAACCATATGCTCTTGCTAAGTATATGTCATATGACAATATAACTCCAAAATATCAAGCCTATCTAACCAAGATGTCTAGTATCACATAACTTAAATCCTACAAGGAATCTATAGTTGATCCTAGGTGGATTCAGGCTATGAAGACAGAAATACAAGCCATACAAGAGAATTCAGGCTATGAATATTTTTATGGCTTCCTTACATTTTGAAGGACTCTTCCCCAGTTACCAAGCATGTCAAGAAAGAAAAGAACAAAAAAACAAAGAGCAAAGGAGAGTACGAAAAGGAAATAGCAAGAAAACCTTGGAAGGCCGGTAATATATCTCTTAGTATAGAGCTCAACTCATGTGACAAGAGAACAGTGGCGCGGTCACTGACAAGCCTCTGAGTAACCTCAGCCTGCAAAATGTGAAGCCAATATGGGAAACTAACTAGTTCAAGATATTATATAAACCAAGAAAATGGCAATTATTACTATTAAATTAACATAGAAACAGAACATCAACATATTGATAGTTTAATGCAGGTGCAACATTAGAAGAATTCTATTTACATATGGAGCTAATACATTCATAAAGATGTCCACTCATACAGTCAAGGGTTATCTTGGTTTATGGGAAAAAATTATACCTAATTGAGACATTAAGATAAAGTTCCATAACAAACTATTGTTATCCCCTGGATATATGGATCTGGATTGAAGGAGGCATTTTGAGTCCTTTGATTCATATGCATTGAATTAAAATGGCAAGAAATAGATGTCTACCGTGAAAATCATTCAGTTGTCCCACTTTTTTTCAAAATATAGTGATATATTTAGTTCCACAAGAAAAAAAGTTGACTCTTGACGACGACAAGCATATCATCGTCTCTCTCCCACAGTGCCGCTTCCAGCACCCCCCACCCCCCACCCCACTCCACCCTACCCTCTAAAAAAGAAAAGGCAAAAAGTTGCCATTCTTTCACCCCTCATCATGCAAAGGTTGTTGTTCTCCCTTCCCTTTCCATGCGGGCACTCTCTTCCCTCCTTCCCTTTCCATGCGGGCACTCTCTTCCCTCCTTCCCACCACAAGCATCTTCTTTCCATTCCTTCCCATTAAACCTACTGCACTAAGTTCACTGTTTTTCCTCCTCACCACATCACCCGATGTCTTATCTTCTACATCTCCAAAGATGCAACCACTAGTCATCTTTTTTCCTCCTTCCCGCCTATCTACCCTTGAACCAGAACCCCTATCCACATCCTTCATCACTCAAAGAAGCCCTTAAACAACAAGCAACAACATTGCAAACATAGAAAATGATGGTCAAAGAGCACTTACTACAAATTAAATGCAAGTCACATGCCCATAAAAAAGACAGACTTGACGTCTCAGCACAGTATACCTCTAAAAGCTAATGTCAAAAACTGAAGACCAAATGATGGAGAGATAAGGACAAGAGTTAACTGGGAGACCGATTAGACATATTTACTCATGACTGAAAATGTGTTGGTTGAACTGGATATGGTTGGAAAGAGAATGGGCCTTTTAAAGATGGACCTGAAACCCATCTTTTAACCCATTCAATCCCTTCCGAACCAATAAAAGCTAATGAAGTAAAACTATTGTTACAAGCTAAACCTTCTATGTTTTAGCTTCAACGAAAGAATAACGGAAAGATTGATTTCTTTTAATTTTTACAAAGGGCTGACACTTCGAACAACAAGAAAGGAAATTAAAAAGAGGACCGAAAAAGATGAATAGTAGGCAATGCATAACTAGAAAAATTACAAGCAGATTTTTTGTTTTTGAATTGATCAGTTATATATGAAAATAAACCATTTTGAAGATATCTCAGCCTGACTAAATTCCACAGTTGTGGCCAATTGAGTCACTGCAGAAGGCCATTTGATGTGATGTGTATCCAACTTGTTTATATTTAATGTTTATGCACCACATTCAGTTTCAATAGTTGATGGACCTAAAGGCCTGCATTCTCCCTCCAAGTATATATATGTTGAACTTCAGATGAAATCATGAAATCAAGGACTTGGCCAGATGACAACCACTTTATAACTGTGTTTTACAAAACTGATGGAGGTAAGTGATTACTATAGATTACGGTAGAGCTTAAAGGAATTCACAAAATCAGTTAAGACTACCAAGTTGCTTATTCCGACCAGCAGGATGCACTGTAGTCAAATACTCAAAAAAAAAATTATATTTTATTTTTAGAAAGAAAAGGAGAGCAGTAACATGGTCAAATCTTCAATTATTTCCAGCAATTAAACATCTTATATTCAAGTGACATGAAAATACCCATGTTTAGAAGTCGAGCAATGGTTTCCTAAACCAGCTAATGAGAAAAAAAGAACTGACAGAAGGGAGTAAATAGATGACTGATAGTGCCATACTGACTGCAAGGCTCAGGAAGGCATAATAGAAACTGGGAAATTACCTTTCAGTATTTAGATCCTCCGCAGTTACTTGTGATGAGATCTTAGTATGCTTGGCACATACAGAAGTACTGAACAGGTTAATATTCTTTCCATGCCAACTAGCCAACTTTCACAGGTTGTACTTTTAGACAGCACTGCCAGAATGTTGCTTTCTAACAGTTATATGCACCACATCTCATGTAGCACTGCAACCAACATTCCTTCCATGACAACTAGCCACCTTTTGGAGGTGGTACTTTTAGATGGCACAGCCAAAATGTTGCTAACAGCTATAAGCATCTCATGTCGCACTGTATGATGTGTCCCATATTAAGGTAAGCTATCAAAGTAACTTCCACAGATCTACAAAATAAGGAGTTGAGGACTAAACTGAATAGCAAACCTCTTTAACAGGAAAAACTCCTATCAAAGAAAATTGAGAAAAAGGAACTATCAGCTTTTTAAGACATATAAATCAACAGAAAGAATAGATCAGTCACCTATATGTGATCAAAAGATACATGTGCCAAAAGAGAATTGAGGCAAAAGTGCCACAACACATCATTTCTGCATAGAATCAAATAAATCAAGAAAGTGACTTTATTCACCTTTCTTACAGATCAGGACCTATTCTGTGCCCAATAGTTTGTCCACAAGGAGGCAATATCATTTCTAATCTCTTTGTCATTTGGTACAGCTTCTGTAACTTTTCCTCCGCTCCTAGCTGTAAGAGAGACCTCTTCAACATCTGATACACTAGCTCGCTCATGTGCCTACCCCTCTTCAACATTTCCTCAGAGCACTCAAATGCTTCTTCAACTCTCCCACGCGAGCACAATCCTGTGACCAGAATTTCCAAAGAGTGGCAGTGTGGACAATGCCCTTTATCCATAAGGTAATTCCATAAACTCAAACCCCGATCAAGCCTGTGGTTCTCACAGAAGAATTTCATCAGCATCACAACAGTACGTGCCTTAGGCAAGAAATTATTGTCGACCATCCTTTCATAAAGCTCAACGACACCACCAACATCATTTGATCGTATCAATCCCCAGAACATAGTGTGGAAAGTCAAATGGTCAAACTCAATATTTTTTTCCTTCATCTCATCCATTAAGACTGCTGCAGATTTAACATCCCTAGATTTGATAAGAGAACTCAAGAGGGCATTATAGGCTCCAGTATCTGGTTGCAAATTTCTCTTGAAGATTTCATTGAAGAGTTCTCTGGCTTTAGTTATATTACGAGCAATCCCTGCTCCATGAATCAAAGTTGTTATTGTCTCTATTGTAGGCAAGCAATTTACCCTATCCATTTCTTCAAATAGCTTCAAAGCATCACCAAGACGACCTTTCTTGCAGTATGCATCGATTCTTATACTATATGTTACAGAATTAAGCTTAAAACCTCTTTTAACCATCTCATGGTAAAATAAGTCTATGGCAGTAATATCCCCGGATTCCTTGAATCCCAAAAGCAAGATATTCATTGTCTTGGTATCAGGTGGGAACCTAGAATGGAGTTTGTTGAATACCGAACGAGCTTCTTTCATCTGCCTCTGTGTGCAAAATGCTCGAAGAAGAATATTGAACTCTTCGGTGCCAAATTTCTTTCCAGGGAATAAATGCTGCTCCATCTTCTCAAAGGCTTCAAGGGTATCTTCATAGGACTGATATTTTGCTATTCTTGATAGCATGATGCTCAATGACTTAAGGGTGAGCAATGATGGTTGTAGCTGTTGAATTTTCTTCATTAGTTCCCAACCTTTATCAAAGTAACGCATTCTTGCTAGTACGTGAAGTGTCTTCTCAAATGCATCAGAGGTTGGACTATACTCACAATGGCAGAGGCAGAACTCAAAAAATTCATATGCTTTAAGACCATTTGCATGTGCTGCAAATAGGCGACCAAGGACATTTTCAACAAACGTGGTTGACAGGATACTCGGAGAGATATGACGTTTAAGTGTTGGTTGCAGCGGCTGTACGGGAAAAGGGTGATCATTGATGATTCTAGCAATTGTCTCAATTTCATCTTGTGTTTCTGAAACAGAATGAAGCCAACTGCTTGACCAATAGCAATAATTTAGCTGTCCAACGACTCGCAGAACTTGGCCAAATTTATCTATTCGTTTAGAAATCACGACCACCATTTCAAGTAACAAGTCAAAGTTTTGTCCTTCAATCAATACAATCAAGATAACAACCACACATTATCCTATCTCAGTAAGCTGACAGTTGTTTCATGATTATGAGAACTTGATATCTACAGAGATTTTAGCAATCTATCAGAAAAGGGCAGCATCTAAAAGTTCATCATCTCGAAGCAATTAAAGGTATCCTGTGATAACACAAAAATAATAGCATTTTGTAAGTGAAAAATACAGACAGCAACGGAACATATTGTCCTATAGAAACTGATTGCTTTTATAAAAGATACTAGCTCATAGATTCAGTAATTATTACAATTTGTGTGAAACTAATCTTAATGATAAACAATAATCACCTATACCACCAAATCACACTTATACATACCAGCAACTAACTGCAAAATTTAGGGTCCATCCATAGCACTAATACAAAACACTTGTACTCTAAAGCTCTCTGGAAATTAAAACATAAACATCTAAAGAAGCAACAGCGCGAGAACAGAAAAAGCTCCTAAAATTTGTTAACCATCACCAATACACCCAACACTTTGATTAATCATTACGCAAAATAAAGAAGTTCTTCATCGCAAACCAAAAAGAGAAAACAGTTTTATCAAATCAACTGATTCAAATGCTTAAATTAGGGTTCTTGCAGCTTACAAATGTGAAAAACTTCACGACATAGGAAGGCGGCCAGGACTGCAATCCGAATTTGGGAACTCGCTGGATCTTTTCCCAGAAATATTTGCATTGACAAACCTATTTGCATAATTTATATAAGGCGTAGTACTAATGTTTACATTTGTAGCCATTAAAGGGGGTTTCAGCATTAAAATTACGATGGCTGCAACTTGGGAGCTTGAAAAGGTGGGTCTTAAACTTTAAAAAAAAAATTAAGTTTAAGTTAAATAAATATAATAAAAAACATTTTAAATATTGACAAAAACAAAGGCTTTAACTTCAAAAGAATTATTTTCGATTTTGCAGAAATATATATTTGAAGGTTGATCTGGACAAATTAAACTTCAAGCATGATTATTAAAAGTTTGACAATGACAAATCATATTTCAGGTAAAAATATTAAAAGTTTGATCTTGATAAATTAAATCTCAAGTAGAGATGAAAAAGCTTGCCGACAAACATTAAATGCAAATCTTTATAATTTTGATCATGTGTGCCTGAAATTAGTTACAATATGACTAAACTTGTAAATTTTTATATGTTATGGGCTATGAGTTAAATGATGATTCTATAGTCTTTTACTCTTCGATAAATAATAATTGCCTTAAGCCTCTTTGCATACGTATTTTAACTTCAACAATAAGTTAAATGTACCGTAAAACACTAACATGATTGTCTTAATTAATGTACGTGTTCTTAGAAATTGATGATCTTTTTATATTCCTAATTCTAATTATATTCGAAAATATATTTTGAAATATTTATTTAATAGAAGCTTTTATAGGTGGAGTGTAATAGTCACTTAATTTTTAATGGCTAAATTTTAATAATTCAACTTTAACATTTGTAGAGAATGCAATATATATTTCTTTGTTATTTTAATTTTATCCTTATTAATTATCTTAGTAATTTTGTATTTAACTAAAAATGTTATGATATACATACATTGAATGATTTTATACAATATTTTAATGCAAGCGCGAATTTAAAATTTTCAAAATATGGGTGCACCAACTAGAAAAGGAAGTAAAATTAAATGTATTATGCTCATTATTCTTCACCTTCAGATATGTAAATGTAATTTTGTACATCCACAATTCACAAATACGCCATGACCATTGATCATTTGGTAGGATAAATGCACAAAATAATAAGTTAGGCCATTATTTTTTAATCTTATTAAATTTGAAAAATGGCTACAAGAATGATTACTTTCACTAACTTTTTAAAAATAATACTTTAAGTTATAAAAAGAATAATAATGCAATAGAAAAGCAAAGAACTCCTGCCCCAAAAAAAATTATAAGATATTATTTTGTATTCTTTCATGTAGATTTCTCTATCATATTTTCTTCTATTTCTAGTTTTCTAAAGTTACAACTCAGAAGATAGAGGTTTCAAGGTATAAGAAGTAAAAGAGATTCATGTTCTACTCAATTTAACTAAATTTTTGTTTCTACTCATTTACTTGAATTTCCTTTTATTTTGTATCATGTTAACATTTTTATTAGTATTTTGAATTTCTCTCTTAATCATCTTTTACCATTATCCAACTTCTTAAAGTTTTATTTATAGTAGTCAACACACGCATAAATTCTACAATTATTTCTATACAAAAATATATTTGAACACTTTACGTCTACACATTATATGTTAATATTGAATTATCTTGTCACCGATGACTAGATTCTGCGACTATCTAAAATATCATAATAAAAATGATCCTTGATAGTTTTTGAATATCCAAACAAATACTTCTCACAAAGAAAGAGTACAATAAGCTGTCAAAAACCTAGTGTATTATTTTGTTAATGGTATATGATATCGAAAGAAGAACAATATTTCATGCTAAATATTGTAGGAGGTATTTCCTAGCCAAAATTCACATAAACAAAAATATGAAATTTCGTGAATATTCATAAGTATGAAAAAGTTAAACTTCGTGATTTGACCTTTAAGAGTAGATACGTATTTTTTAGAGGCAAATAAATAAGTTAGTTAAAAATTTTAAAGTTCAAGAAAAGTAAGAAATTTCAATTGATTTTAAACTCTACATATTATAAACGAAATCTTTGGTTAGTGATGGTTTCTTCAATGAATGAGATTACTCCTTAATAAATTTATTTTGTAAGTGATGATTTTCTTCTGGCGAGTGGGAAGTTAATGAAAGTAAGCGGCTTATTTTCAATAATGATAATTTAGTCTAATAGATTACTATTACACCACGTAAGATTTTCGGCATCTAGATGGCCTCTGCACACGTTGGTTAAGCATATTTGAAAGCCATACGTGCTAGAAAGAAAAACACAGGAAAAGATGGGGACAGTAAAACCTATCGAACCCAGGTGGAAGGCGGGCGAGCCCCTCCGCGATGGCACGTGTCATGGAGGTGGGGCCGCCGCGTTGCCGTGACACGTTGGGCTTTGTCCGAGCCAGTATATAAGCGAACGGTTTGTGATGATATAACACTAATATAATTTCGAGCCTTGGCAAAACGAGAGAGGCAGAAGAGGAGATATAAATAATGCGTTTGATTACGGCTTGCCAAACGTAGTCTAAACTCAAATTAACCTCGGAGTGCAGAGGTATTTAGCGACGGAGCATTCCTAAGGATTTTGTTTACGAGAAATACGGCGAAGCGAATCATCGAGCCTGGGACTAAGGTAAATAGAATTGCTCCAAACTAGTGTCGTGTGCTCCTAGGCATGAAGTGAATACTTCTCCTTACGGACTTACGAAAAATAGCGAGTTTTCGGAGATGCTACGATAAGCCTAAGTTTAGACGATAATTATATCGAAAGTGGCGTCGTCACTTCGAGAATAGAGTTGTATTTAGTACTAATTGACATGTATATGAATGCGGTTGGGAGAATTAGGTAGTACGGGCCAGAGCCTCGTCAGAGCCAGTCGGATAACTCAGGAGTTAAGGTATATGAAGTAGTTTCTTAGGCAAGTTAGTAAGCCTTAGCTTTGTGAATCATAGTAAACTTCAGCTAATTGAGTTCTCGAGTTGAATGTTATGGGAAATTAACAGATTTTGAGAATAAAGTTAGTAAAGTAAAATCGAGATGAACGGACTAGCTATTCGAGACGGGATTACATGGCTCTGAGACTAGCCATTCGAACGAGCGAATGTGGCTACAAATTAGCCGAAACGGTTAAAAGATTTGAGAATCGGTATAATGTTAATCGGTATAGTACGGAAGAGATCGAGAATAAGAAATAAGATTTCGAATAGTCTTTTGATTATACATGCTTGCTATTTATATGTGCTATTTATTTGTTGAGACTTGATGTGGCGTGAGGGCCCACTTATTGAGCGTCCTCGCGCCACGGATTTGGTTGCTCGTGTCGCCAGCTGAGCGGGTGGGTTTCGTCACTCAGAGGGGTAGCATGCCGTCCCCGGCTTAGACGAAGATGGGATGAAGCTTTCCATAGCGGTCGATCGGCATTACGGTTATCTCCCTATTGACTTGTTCCGGGAGCGATGCAGCCTCTACATTTCCAAGTAGCCTGTTGAGTTCCAGGAACCCAGACCCTATCTGTACGGACTATACGAGGAGTCCTCGGACTCGGACACGGTGCACTTATATCGGAGGCCCAAGACACGGCCTAGGAGACCCGAGGGCGGTAGAGAGCTCAGTGAGAGATGAGTGGAGTGACTTATTTTTAGGATGGTTTTTGACAGGGTAGGGGTCTGTAGATTGTTTGCTTGCTTGGTGTCATCAAACATGGGGTTCGTATTGGCTCTTGCTTGCTACTTGTATATCCCCCATTTATGTGCTATATATTAGCTACTAGAGCGGCCGTCGCGTCTGCAATTACGCCTACGCCTGCTCGATGCAACATGATTGATTCCTTACCATTGCCAATTGATTATCTCTTGCTATACGGTTTGCTAGTTATGTTATTACATTAGTTGTATTGATTGTATTTGGTTGCTTTGCATACTCGGTACAGCGGTACGCGCGCTGATGGAGTGTTGCGTACACTGCCAGTACTTTTCATGAACGGGCGTCCTCGTGATTCCGGCCACATCGGGTGTTAATTAAATAGGCTCTGTCATCTAGGAGTCGATTTCCCCGGAGGTGTAAGCTGCTTTCCTTTTGTTATGCCCCGGTACGGGTAGTCGGGGCCTGGCCCGATCATTTCTATTGTTACTCTTAGAGGCTTATAGATTGTATATATTATCTCCACAGTAATTCGAGATGGCGGTCGTGTGGTAGTGCGGTTGTTATGTATTTAGTATTTCTGCTTTTATGTTGGTAGGTAATGAAGCGTAGCTTAACAGTAGTGAGTGACCTTAGGTCACGTAGCTTTCAGAGTGTTTCCTTCGTTGAGTCTCGATTGACTTCAAACAGCATGAGTAGCCTTGTCGCGCACTTAGAGTTCTGATTATAGTATGTTTGGTTAGTTTGTTATTCTGACCTTGGTGGTATATTTGAATGGCCAGGAGAACATGTTCACAGTGTTATATAGCCACTTTGTTTCCGGGAACACGAGATAGAGCTAGCCGGACACGAGATATGCTAGGCCCACCGGTTAGTAGTTCGGGTCCTTACATGGCACCGGGTGCCGGTCATACCCCGGGCGGGCGTGACAATTACAACCGGAATGGTTGCATTTTAATGTAGTTGGATTAAAATAATATATTTCATAATCGCATAAAAATACACCTCTGGCTTAAATATATTTAGCATGGAACACCCAAGGTTAGTAAAAATTATTCAATTAAAATTTTTCTTTAATTGATCTTTATTAGGATGTAATTATCGGTATAAGAAGAGGTTATTTGCATTTATTTTTATTACTAGTAATTTTTCAAGCTTCACTGCGGTTATAAAAAATTTTTTAATTCTTGAAATATTTCAAAAATAAAAGTGAAAATTTAAGTATTACAACAACTAAGAAAATCTTATATTCTATCGGCAATCGAATAATATTGAAATTTAGGCCGCGAAAAGACTTCTGAAACTTTTAAAAAAAAAAAAAAAGATAAAAAATATAAATTTACGATGGTGAAAACATCTTAAATCTATCTTATCTTAGGAGAATCTAAAGTTAATATATAATTCCAACTCAGTATTTCACTAATTTATATTTAAACTCTAATTATTTTATCCATCGGCTTTCCTTCTAATATTAAAATCAAAACTAAAATATTAAAGCCAAACGTAATCTTAAGGAAAAATAAAAAGAAGAAGTCGTGGCAGCCACGATCACCACGCTATTTTTTTGTTCCTCTTGAATTAACTATTTAAAAAGCTTAAGAATATTTTTCTTTACTTTTCATCGTTAAATGTGACTTCATTAAGAAGATTTTTGGTAAAACTTAATTATCTTCTTCTCTTTAAAAATTTTATCAATTTTCTAATTGACACTACGTGTTTCACTTCTTTCTTCTTTTTATTTTATTTTAGTTTCTTACATCCTGCTTTCAAATCACTCGTCACGCCTCGTAATTTATACCTTCACATTTTCTTCAATTCATTGGTTCCTCATCTTTCGACCATTATCTCAAAATTTGATATTAAATGTCGATTATTTTTTCAATTACGTATTGATACTTATATTTAGAGGGATTAATGGAGTTTGCGAGTTCATGCATGGTAATTCTACTTTGGATAAATTACTTTATTTTTAAAGGCGATTTTGTTCTCAAAGTTTAATCTAAAACCTCTAATTAATAATTGAGGATATGAGATTAAACTTTATATTTAGGTAATTTAAAAGACTAATTGGTATAAAGAAGTTGAGAGTAGCACTTGCTTGAACAAGAGCAATCCATCAAATTACCGACATAGCAGGCGCATAACGTCGTTTATGCGTATGCGCTAGCATAAAAAAAGAAAATAAAAATATTTTCACTTATAAAATTATTTATTACATTTATATATATATATATAACTATTCTACATGCTTAAATAAATTTTGATGAAAATAAATAAAAAGTGATTTGGAGAAGGTGGTGAGTGCGATGTGTAATGAAAATAAATAGAAAGTGGCGCAGAGAAGGTGGTGAGTGCATTGAGGAATACACAAAGGAGGGAAAAATCAATAGCTACGTACTTGAATAATATTTATAGGCTTGTTATATACAGTGTAAATCAATCTGCAATTATATTTAAGTCATATGTGATGAATTAATTGAATTTAATAATTATTTTAGGAGGAAAAAGAGCTGCAAAAGTTTTAAATCATAATTAAGTGAGTTAAAGAAACTTTTGAGTTTTTAACACAAAATAAATGGTAAAAAAATTCCTGAAGACCAAAAATTTAAAAAGTATAAAATGCGAAAAAAGACCAAGAGGCACAGAATTAACACCAAAATATAATATGAAGAGGCTCAAGAATTAATTAACATATAATTATTTAGAGATTAATAAATATTAAATATTATTATAATTTTACAATAATCTAACCTCTAATTGAGTTTTAATACAAACTATTATTTACAAAAAAATGATATTTGTATTCATAATTAATCACCAAGAAAACTAAAAGTTAAGGATATAGAAAATCATCAAAAGTTGAGAAAAACATAGTTTCATGATCTTAGAAGTATGTCCACGTTGCGGGTCATAAGGCCGAGAATATATATATATATATAAAGGAGACTTAGAGGCATGTTGGCATGCCTCTTTGAGCTCCATTCCTATTTTTTTTTTTTCTAGTTTTTATTGACTATTTTTCTTCTTTTTAAAATTATTTCTTTAAATTGTGGGGTTATATAAAAGACTTTCAATGAAGGAAATAGTGGGCCGGTTTGTCCAATTATTACTATTGATTATGTGTTTATTTATTGTCTTGGTATTTATTTTACAAATTATCTATAAAAAAATAATAATCATATAATAACTAAAGAAACATCAATCAATTTATATCTATATATAATATAAAGCTAGATATTAAAGAAGATACGGCACCTCTCTTTGGTCAAGAATCATTTATGCTTTTCTCTCATTTTTTTGATAATTTTTCTTATATTTTTATTTACTTATTATTGCACAAAAATAAATATGTCAATTATTACCCCTTCATTATTTTATTTGTTTAAAAAAAAATTGAATATCTCAAAATTTACTACTCCAACCTTTCATTTTTATATTTTCTTTTAATATCATTTTTTCCTCCCAAACATCACATGTCATATAGAAAGAATTTATGATACCATTTTTTCTTCATTTTGTGCATTATATATATATATAATATATATATATATATATATATATATATATATGAAAGAAGAGTAGTGTGACACCTCTTTTTGATCAAAGATACTATTTTATTATTATTTTTTTTGGGGGAGGGGGAGGGAGGGGACAATTTCTCCTATTTTTCTATATCTCATTGTACAGAATAAATATGTTAATTAATCATTCATTTATATTATCTATGCCAATGTAGAATATTGGACCAAGGCAGTCCAGATTCCACTTTCAGGAGGCGGTGCGCGGGAGTGGAAAGGCGGCAGTACCTTGAAAAGGTAGGTTTATTTCCTACCTTCGGGCGAGAAATTGCTAACTAAGGGATGTATTTACCACCTAGTCGAGTTCGGGATGTTCGGGCGAGAATCTCAGGCACTCCGATGCAATCCGGAGTGAAGCGAGTTCCCTTTTTTGATGTTTTCGAATGGTTACAGTATTCCCCGAAGGGGAAATAGATTTCTTTGTTGATACGTACCGGGCATAACTATATCAATTCCTCTCCCTTTTATCGTATGGCTCCTACAAACTTCCGAGAGAATTAAAGGAAGCGAGTTGAAGATTTGTTAGACAAAGGTTTCATCGGTAGAGTACTTCACCATGGGGTGCGCGGTTATGTTGTGAGGAAGGAGGGCTCACTCGTATGTGTAGATTATCGCGGCTAAATAAAGTTACGGTGAAGAACAAGTATCGCTTCCCGGAGATAGACGACTTATTTGATCGATTACAGGGGCGGGATACTTCTCCCCAGGTGACTTGCGGATCGGGATATCATCGGGTTCGAGTACGTGAAGAGATATTCCTAAAACGGCGTTCGGGACCCGATATGGACACTTTGAATTTCTAGTCATGTCCTTTGGGTTAACGAATGCCCCGGCAATATTCATGGACACGATGAATAGTATTTCGGACCATGTCTGGACTGTTCGTAATAGTGTTTATTGATGATATTAAGTGTATTCTCGCTGCAGTAGATCCACTTAGGACTCATTTTAGGGCGGTGCTCCGGATCCTCGAAGGCCTTCGATTATATGTAAGTTTCCAGTGCGAATTAAAGCCTTTCATTAGCCTTCTTAGGGCACATTGTGTCGGATCTTTGTTATATAGGTTGACACGCAAAAAATAAAGCCAATCAAATCATGGCCTAGGCCTACCACTCTGGCCCAGTCAGTAGCTTTACCGGGTTTAGCTAGCTATTACAGGAGTTTGTTGAAGGGTTCTCGACTGTTAAGGCACCTCGGCCAGGCGACACGAAACGGCAGGATTTCGGTGGACGAGGTATGCGGCGAAGTTTCAGGCAGAAAGATAGATTAACCTCGCCCAGTGTTAGCATTGCGAAGGTACGAAGGTTATTGTTATATTGCGGCAGCGCTCGGGCGTCGAATTTGGGTGTGTGTTGATGCGGCATGGTAAAGTGATTGCGTATCTTCCTAGGCTTGTTGAGGAAACACGAGGAAGAACTACCCTACCCACGAGCACAGGTTAGCACTTGATGATCGCGCCTTGAAAATGTGGAGACATTATTTGTATGAGTGTCCATGTGAATATTTTCACGAGATCACAGAGCTTACGAGTATATCTTCACTCGAGAGGAGTTGAATCTGCGGCAGGCGTGGCGGTTGGAATTGCTACGCGTGGATATTACTGTACCACAGGAAGAGCCAATGTTGTAGCGGATGCTCTCAGTCATAAGTCTATGGGGATTTTGGCGTATTTGCGGCCGGCGGCGGGGTGGTGAGGAGATACATCGGTTAGCTAACTGGCCCGTTCGTGCTTAGCGAAGCTTGAGAGGGCAAACACGACGGTAGTTCGGGGCTGCCGCCGTGTCAACCTTAGTTGTGGAAGTAGGAAACGGCAATATGAGGATCGACCTAATCCAACTTAAAGATTATATTACGAAGCGCTAGATTTCCGGGTAACGAGAGGATGAGTCTTTGCATTGTAAGGCGCGTCCCATGTGTTCCCGAGATGTTTGAGGCCTCCACCGATTATGAGCGAGGTATATTGCGCCCAGCTATTCCCTCCACCCGGCGCGACAAAGATGTATCATGATATCAAAAGAAAGCTACTTGGTGGCCGAGGTATGAAAAGAGAAAGTGTTGTAGCCTAGTGTCCTAGCGCCAACGGTGGCGAGGCATCGAAACCGGGCGGTTTGACTCGGGACACTTCGGCGACGTACCTCTTTGGAAATGGGAAGTGATTAGTATGGATTTTGTGGAAGGATTAGCCCATACTAGACATAAACATGATTCTATATGGGTGATAGTTGGCAGTTGACAAAATCAGCTCATTTCACACTTGATGAGAACTACTTTCTCGTAGAAGATTATCTTGCATTGTATATCCGAGTCAGTTACGAATTACCGGTATTCATTAGTTCGAACTGAGAGGAGCACAATTTACGGCTAGATTTTGGCGGTCGTTTTAGAAGTGCAGGTATGCGAGATTAAGTTGACACGCATTCCACCCTCGGAGCAGTTAGCGGGAGAACGAAGATATTGCGTGCAGTCAAAAATCTTGTGGTGTAACGAGGCAGAAGAGGAGATGACGTGGGAGCGGAGGAAGATATGAAAGCTAGATATCCTCACTTATTCCAAGCACAGTCGGGGCGACAGGTATGTCAGTATTATTATTTATACGATGCCTTTGGTTGTATATGTATAAATGAGAAAGATTGATGTTTAATTTATAAGTGAATCTTTATAGTTTTGTGTAGATACTGTATTAGACTTTTACGTGTTTCAAATTTTGGGATAGTCCATATTATAGGGGGAAACTCTGCTTGAAATTTTTCTAGAAGTAGTAAATTAAGAAAAGTTCGAGAAGTCCTTTAGATAGTAGTTTTCATTCGGGCGAATGTTAACTGGGGGGAGAATGTTACACCAGAAGTAAGATTTCTGTTTTTACATCTAGATGGCTTACTCGCACGTTGGTTAAGCATATTTGAAATCCATAGAGTCTGCTAGAAAAGAGAACCGGGAAAGATCGGACGTAAAACATGTCGAGACCATGCGGAAAGCGCCAGGCGAAACCCTCGCGATGGCCTTCCGTGTCACGAGCGGGAGCCCGCGTTGGCACCGTGACACGTTGGGCTATCCGAGGCCAAGTATATAAATCCCCAACCGATTTGTGATTATATACCACTTATATAATTTCGAAGCGCTGACAAAGAAACGAGAGAGAGGAAGCGAAGAGGAGATATAAATAATCGTTTGATTACAACGCGGCAAGCGTGGTCTAAACTCAAATTAACCTCGAATGCCAGAGGTATTTAGCGTGGGGAGCATTTTTACGGATTTTGTTTCGCGAAAGTCAGCCGACAATTGTGAAACTCTTAGGACTAAGGTAAGTAAGAATTGCTCAAACTGGTGTCAATGTGTTCCTAAACGTAAGTGAATACTTCTCCGCCGGACTTACGAAAAATAGCAAGTATTAAATAGTCTTTCGATAAGCCTAAGTTTGAGAGTATGGTATATCAAAAGTGATGTCGTCCTTCGAATAGAGTTGTATTTAGTACTAATTGACATGTATATGAATGCGGTTGGGAGAATTAGCTGAAATCTTGTAGAACCTCGTCCAGAACGGTCGGATAACTCGGGTTAAGGTATGTGAAGTAGTTTCTTTGGCAAGTTAGTAAGCCTTAGCTTTGTGAATCATAGTAAACTAAAGTAATTGAGTTCTCGGAGTTGAATGTTGAGTATTGAGTAAGTTTAGTAAATCGGGTTGCGTTGCGTATCGTATTCGGTAGAAAGATAGCGTGCGCAAAGGGCGAGTTAGCATTTCGGGTCGGTATAGCTTTATTGTATGATTAGCAAGCATGTTGTAAAATAAAAAAGCAGATTTCGAATAAAAGTTAGTAAAGTAAAATCGAATGGAACGAGGCCCAGCTGTCGAACGGTTCTATGGCTCACAGACTAGCCATTGAGACGAGACGAGATATTAGTACAGATTGTAACTGATTAAAGAAGATTTGAAATCAGTATAATCGGTAAAGAATCGGTATAATACAGAAAGAGATCGAGAATAAGAATCAGATTTGAGATAGTCTTTTTAGTTATACATGCTTTATTTATATGTGTTATTTGTTTGTTGAAACTTGATTGTGGCGTGACGGCCGCATTGACGTCCTCGCGCCCACAGTTGGCCAATCGTGTCGCCCATTTGGCGGGTGGAGTTTTACGTCACTCAGGGTGGCGTCACCGTCCCGGCCCAGGCGAGATGGGATGAAGCTCTCCATAGCGATGCGATCGGCATTACGGTTTGTCTCCTGTTGACTTGTTCCGGTGATGCAACCTCATTTCAGTGCCACTGTGAGTTAGGGGAACCCAGAGACCCTTCTCATTACGGAAGCATGCAGGAGTCCTCAGGACTCGGACACGGTGCCATATCGGAGGCCAAGGCCGGCCGAACCAGCCGGTAGAAGACTCACAGTGGCAGATAATTAAGGTGACTTATTTTTATAATTTGGTTTGACCGGGTAGGGGTATATAGATTGTTTGCTTGCTTGGTGTCATCCGGCTTATGGGGGTTCGTATTGGCTCTTGCTTGCTACTTGTATATCTATTTATGTGCTATATACTTGCTAATAGGCAATGACAGTCGCGTCTACAGTACGCCTGCACTTTTATCGATGCAATATGATTCGGTTCATACCGGCTACTTGAATTCGGTTATCTCTTCTTGCTCTGATTTTGCTAGTTATGTTATTACATTCGGTTGTATTGATTGTATTATTTGATTTGCTTTGCATACTCGGTACAGTGCGCGCCGTGGTCTTGCGTGCTTACTGCAGTACTCATGAAGCGAGGAGGCGATCCTCGTGATTCCAGCCATCCATTGAGTCATCGGCTCTGTCGTCAGGGTCGATTTCAGTGTAGCGTCTTTTCTTTTTTTGTAGTTCGGGTAGGTCGGGGCCTTTGGCAGATCATTTCTATTATTTTCATGAAACTTGCGAGATTGTATATATTATCTCCACAGTATTCGGATGGCGGTCGTGTGGTAGTGCGGTTGTTATAGCTATTTAGTATTTACTGCTTTTATGTTGGTAGTATTAGGCGTAGCAACGATGAAGTAGTGACATAGGTCACGTAGCTTTCCAGTGTTTCCTTCGTTGAGTCTCGGTTGACTAGGCAGCATAGGTAGCCTTGTCGGCACTTTTAGAGTTTACGATTATGAGTTATATTTAAGTTATTTATTATTAGAAGCGCGATTATTTATAAACCCCGAATGGCGGGGCTGTGTTGGCCCATTATATAATGCCTTTGTTAAAGAGGCTTGCGAATAAGTAACCCAGAACACCGGAATATACCTAGGCCCGCTGATTAGTAGTTCGGGTCCTTCTATGGCACAGTGCCCGATCCATACCGGCGGGCGTGGCAAATTACAACCGGAATGGTTGCATTTAATATAGTTGGATTAAATAATATATTTCATAATCGCATAAAAAATACACCTCTCAAGCTTAAATATATTTTAGCATGGAACACCAAAGGTTAGTAAAATTTATTCAATTAAAATTTTCTTTGAGTGATCTTTATTAGGATGTAATTATCGGTATAGAAGAGGTTATTTGCATTTATTTTATTACTAGTAATTTTTCCACGCTTTGTGCGGTTATAAAAAAAATTTACTTAATTTATGAAAACTGATTTCAAAATAAAGTCAAAAATTTTAGAAGTGTACAACAATTAAGAAAATCTTATATTCTATCTTACAATCAGAATAATATTGAAATTTAGGCGCAAAGACTTACTTAAACTTTTAAAAAAAGAAAAAATTGAGTTTTTTTAAAATATAAATTTACAGTAATTGAAAACATCTTAAATCTATCTTATCTTAGGAGAATCTAAAGTTAAAATATACAATCCAACTTTCAGAAGTATTTCCTGGTATATTTAAACTACGATTGTTTTATCCATCGAAGCTTGTCATCTAATATTAAAATCAAAACTAAAATATTAGAAGCGAAACATAATCTTAAGGAAAAATAAAGAAGAAGTCGTGGCGGCCTGATCACCACGTTTATTTTTTTGTTCTACTTCAATTTAAGCGAATTTTATTCTCAATTTAAGCTTGAATTTCCTTTTATTTTGTAGTATCATGTTAAACAACGCTTTGTATCATGTTAAACAACTTTATTAGTATTTTTTTGAATTTCTCTCTTAATCATCTTTCACCATTAATATCCAACTTCTTACAAGTTTTATTTATAGCTGGTGTCAACTTACACACATGAAATACAATTATTTCATACACAAAATATATTTGAACACTACGTCTACACATTATATGTTATATTGAATTATCGCATGCAATGACTAGATTGTGCGACTATCTAAAATATCATAATAAAAATAATCCTTGATAGTTTTTGAATATCCAAACAAATACTTCTCACAAAGAAAGAGTACAATAAACTGTCAAAAACCTAGTGTATTATTTTGTTAATGGTATATGATGATATCGAAGAAGAACAATATTTCATGCTAAATATTGTAGGAGGTATTTCCTAGCCAAAATTCACATAAACAAAAATATGAAATTTCGTGAATATTCATAAAAATTATGAAAGTATTTCCTAGCCAAAATTCACATAAACAAAAATATGAAATTTCGTGAATATTCATAAAAATTATGAAAAAAAAGTTAAACTTACGTGATTTGACACTAAGAGTAGATCTGTATTTTACCCGAGGTAAATAAATAAGTTAGTTAAAAATTTTAAAGTTCATATGAAAATTAGAGAATTTCAATTGATTTTAAACTCTACTTATAAAAGCAAATCTTTGGTTAGTGATGGTTTCTTCAATGAATGAGATTACTCACTAATAAATTTATTTTGTAAGTGATGATTTTCTTCAACTGATGGGAAAGTT
>JACEIK010009975.1:0-32961 GCA_018107945.1 Datura stramonium | reverse complement strand
GGGCGGCTGGAAAAGTATTTGTGATTTTTTGGGCCAATCTTTTTAAATTCCGCATCTTAATTCAGGAGGAGCCTGACCGGCGATTTACTGATCCAATTTGGTAGTTTGAAGCTACTTCTTCATTTCAACTTATTTTATACCCAGTGATCTAGTTTCATCCGGTGATGCACTGGCAGTCCATGAATTGAGACTGCGGCCCGCCGGTCGTCCACTTAATCTAAGCCTCGCTTCAGGTATTCTGCTTCAGACCGGTGATACACCGGCAACCCATGAATCAGATTCGGCAGTTCACTTGTTTCCGGTTGATGCATCAGTCAACACTCAGCTTTTTTCTTTGGGATCCTTTATCTTTCGCGATACACATTTCCGGACCGCCAATTCATCGGTCTCTCGCCGACGTTCCCATCATGATTTGCATCTCACTTTGCTTCTCATTTCTCAATTCCTACACAAACAAAAAATACAAAAACATCAAATAATTCAATAAAAACTTGGGTTACCTCTCAAGAAGCGCCTTATTTATCATCGTGGAACGATATAGTCCCTTTTCAATTCTTCATTTTCTATGGGTCATCATCTGCTTCCGTCTCGCTCAGCTTCACTCCCTTATCCTCATCATCATTTTGCGATACTCCAATTACCTTGAATTTAGGTGTAGTTCCAGCTGACAGACATACCTTGAATGTGACTTCCTCATCACCAACTCGAAATTTTAACTCTCCAAGCTCCACATCAACCATTGCTCTCCCGGTAGCCAACAAAGGTCTTCCAAAAATAATGGGAACTTTCACATCCATGTCACAATCCAGAATAACAAAATCAGTTGGGAGAATGAACTTGTTAACTCCCACCAGTACATCTTCTAGCACCCCCACAGGTCTTTTGATTGACCGATCTTCCATTAGTAGCCGCATCGATGTTGGTTTCATAATTTCGAGGCCTAATTTCATGAAAATGAGCAGGGGCATCAGATTTATACTTGCACCGAAATCACATAGATCCTTCTTAAACACACAAATCCTAATCGTGCATGGAATTGTAAATGCTCCGGGGTCTTCCCTTTTTGGGGCAAGGTTGCTCATCATTACCGCACTACAATGGTGCGTTTTCTCTTCATTTCCAACATCAACCACCTTCTTCTTTTTCAACAAGTCTTTCATAAACTTGGCATAACTAGTCATTTTGATCAAAGCGTCCACTAATGATATGTTTATGGACAATTTTCTAAACATGTACACAAACTTATTAAATTGATCTTCCTTCTTTTTCTTTGTAAGTCGTTGTGGATATGGTGGTGGGAGTCTTGCTTCAGCATATCATCAATCGGGGCCTTCATGCCCGCTTCTTCATCCTTTTCCTCTGTTTCTTCTTCATCTTTTTCATCATTCTCCGGAATCATTGGCATTTTATCACCCTCATCTTCGTCAACTACTTTTGGGTTCTCCACCTCACTAGGCTTTCCTAGTACATCTCCAATCCACTCACCACTTCTAGTGACAATAGCCATACATTGACCATCTTATTTTGGATTAGGCATTACGTCAGTAGGTAATCTTCCTTTCATTTTCATTCGGGCTGATAGATGATTCTTTTGAGCTTCCAAATGCTTGATGGATGCCGAGTGTGAACTCACTATTTGAGCGAAGTTAGACACCTCCCCTATTAATTCTTTTACTCCACTTTCGGTTGACTCCACCTTCTTCAAAACTCTTGAGAGCATGTATTCGATTTTGGAACTACCCATATCACTTACTCCTGGCTGGTATTGAGGATTTCCAACCTTAGGAGGTGGAATGTATGGATTTGCACTTTTATGGTAATGATCAACTTCTTGGTTTGGCTCTCTATTATTCCACCTCTCATTCCTTTCGGGCCATCCTTGCTATTCACGATTTCTCCACCCTTGGCTATCATCCCTTTGGCACCACGAGCCTTGGTTTGCTCCTTGAAAGTTAGGTCGAGGCCCTCCCATTTGGTTACCCATATATTGGCATTCTTCGTCATATCATGGTGGTGAAGGCTCTCCTTCATATTGCAGGGGACCTTGCATTCCCACAACATTTATCACCTTCGGACCTGCTCCCACCACATGATTGGTCATCAATTCTAATTATGTCATCATATTTTCCAGAGTGTCATCCCGCTCATCATCCCTTATCTACAACACCCCCGCCAATGCACTTGAGCTGATCTCACAAGTTGACACACTCGTCTCCCTTGTGTGCCAAGCCCTGTTGGTTTTTGTCATTCGGTCAAGGAGAGCTTTGGCTAATCCATAAGTTTGGTCCATGATTAATCCTCCAGCTAAGTTGTTAGCAACGGATTTTTTGATTGAATCAAGGTCCCTATAGAAACTTTGGAGAAGCACTCCATCCGGTAATCCATGATTTGGGAAAAGAGAAACCTTCTTTTTTAACCTTAACCATGCTTGATGCAAAGGTTCTCCTTGTTCTTGGCAGAAGTTTGTGATATCATCCCTCAGTTTTAACATCTTTGAGGGAGGGAAAAACAAATCAGAAAGCCTCGGTTAACTCTTGCCATGATGTAATACACCCCGGAGGAAGTTCCTCCAGCCACATTGTTGCTTCCCCCATTAATGAGAAAGGGAAGAATCTCAACCTAATTGACTCTTGATTGATGTTTGTGATGTTGAAGGTCTGACAAATTTCTAAGAAATTCCTCAAATGCCGATTTGCATCTTCGCTTGTTTGCCGCCAAAAATCCCTTTTATCTGTAATAAGTGCAACATGGTGCTAGTAACATGGAACACAATATTCCCTACTATCGGTGGTAGGCGAATGACACCTGCAACTTCTGGCATCACCAAACTATATTCGGGAAGCTCCACGTTCCCCTCCACTGAGCTATCTCATGCTTAGGAGTGACGGCTCATAAGGTGGTTAAATCCTAACAACAAGGTAGAAAATAAAATTAAGTAGCTATGATGCACACTAATTAAATTCAACAATCAATCACAAGATCATCAAATGCCAGTCCCTGGAAACAACGCCATTTTTGATAACTTCCAAAATATATTCTTAAATCAAAGAATATACACGATCGTTGTTTCAAAACAAGTAACCCAATGAGTGTTGTCGAATCCCATGAGGAGTAGGGAGTGATGAATTCAAGTGTCGCTTGAGAAGTTGATTTTAGCTTGCACCATATAAATTTAACATAAACATAGGAAATGGGGGGAATAAACATTGCAAAGAATTACACAAATTTCTTTAGTGAATTCAAACTAGAAGGATCAGCTCAGTTGTAGACAATATTTGTAAAATACTAGAGGTGCGGTGTAGACAAAATACTAATAAGATTGGGATGGACCAGGTTAACTTCATAAGTTCAATAAATGTAAATAATCTTGGGAAATAGGTAGCCTCAGCTTCCCAGCCTATTAACTACCCCTAACTAGAATTTTCTCAAACTGTTGCTGCAATTTAACACACACGAATTTATTTTGATCAGCAACTTCACTATTCCTAGCTATTAGTTGCTAACTAGGAAGGAGGAAGTAATTTCAACTATTACTAGCTTAATTGTAAAACCTTACATCCATACCCACTACTAGATTCCCTTCCAATACTTAAGTATTCTTGCCCGAGCAACAATTAAGGAAGTATAGATAGACCCATATCATCATCAATGTATCTTCATTAATAGATTGAAAGAAATCTAATAGATTTACACTTAATTGAACATTATGAAGTTAACTCTATAAATACCCAATCCAATTAAGTATTGATCATCACACACCTCTAGATAATTATTTTAGCTACTCATAGTTAAGAAATTCAAAAACACATTCATCAAAAGTATCATTGAATTTAATAAGAAGAGTAGATAAATAAAAAGCACAATTATCCTTCAACTACAACTGAAACTAAATAATACCAAAGAAGAAAAGAGAGCAGAGTATCTTTTACAACTTTCAATCAAAATCCCCTTTTCTCAACTAAAAAAATGGTCTTCAGCTAAAAAGGAAAGATGATGTGATGTGACTTGGCTTACCTCTCAATATCTCTATATTTTCCCCTTTTTTCTCTCCTTTTTCTGTAATGTACTTCTCTTTCTATTTATACCCTGAAAGTAGGGTACTTTTCCTTCTTTTTTTAGCAATGGATAATTTTACCCTTAATAGCATAGCTCTAGAACCGGCGAAGGCACTAGTAGTTCGCTGATGAAATCCGTGAACCGCCGGCTATTTGCTCTTCTTCTTTAGTCATTGTCAGTGAACTTCGGCGGTTCACCCGTCATTTCGCCAATGCCAATCCGTGATCTTTCGGACCTTAAATGCCCATTTCATACTTTTCTGAGTGTCATTCGGTTATTGAACCTGCATCCCGCCACAGGTGACTTGTGAACCGCCAGTGGCATTCCTCTGACTAGGCAGTGACCTTTATCTTCTTAGCTGGCGTTTGACCAGTTAACACCTGCATTTCACCCCTTCTGCTCATTTCCTCCATTTTACCCCCGTTTTAGCTCTTTTCTTCAAACTTAGGCACCTGCACACAATAAAAGCAAAAAGGGTATAAAATAAAAATAATCAACTCGAGAACTAAGCAAAATCTCAAAATTTAGAGTCTAATGAGTTGGTAAATTACCAACTCATCAACCACGACTCGTACAACCAACCTACGGGTCGTTAGGTCTACCCGTGGCCAACGCTTCCAAGATCCTTAGTCCCTCCTCATAGGTGCAGGCATGACTCGTTGTTTCACCCTATGAGTCGTACCCTGACTTTTTCCCTCCAAATTGGTGCACAATAGATCCCTTACAACTACTGATGATGGATCATCCTATGACATGTGACATGTTCCCACGAGTCGTATATTGACTCGTTACTAAAAAGCCTCATGCCGCAGATTCTGAACACGAGTGATATCACGACTCATTAATCCTTCCTATAACTTGTGCAATGAGTAATTTTGAGTCATTTTTTGCATTTCTCTGCTAATCACTTTTTAAATCCGCAGTCTAGTCTTAGGAACCGTTTAGGTATTATAATATCTCCCCCTTAGGAACATTCGTTCTCAAATTTGGGTAAACATACTGAATAACTAGGGAAAGGAACTTCCATCCCAAATACTTAATATCTAAAGCTAAGAACTGATGGAGTGACTGACTTGGGACTAACATACATGACTGAACTGAATTCATAAATTATACATACACGTGCACTAGCATAAATGAAACTGAGGGACATAAACTAGGCATGAAACTTAACAGAGTACTAAGGAGGATACCGATACCTCAAGATGAAACTGAATCAGAAGGAAAATATATGGGTATTTTGCCATCATATCTACTTTAGCTTCCCATGCAGCTCCCTCGACAAGTTGATTTCTCCACAGAAACATTAGTGAAGCTACTTCTTTGTTCCTCAACTTTCGAACCTAATGATCAAGGACTTCAATTGAAAACTCTTCATATCTAAGGCTATCCTTTACACCAATGTTCTCTGCCAGAATATCCAATGTAAGATAACTAATGCATTTCTTCAAAAGTAATACATGGAAAATTGGGTGTGCTGAAGTTGACTCCACGGGCAAATCCAACTAATAGGACACCTTGCCAACACGTTTCACAATCCCGTACTAGACAACATATGGGGGACTAACATTCCCTTTCTTTTATAACCTCACCACCCCTTTCATTGGAGACACTTTCAGAAAAACCCAATCATCAGCTTCAAATTCAAGTTTTTTCCTCTTCACATCCACATAGGATTTTTGACGACTCTGAGCTGTTTTCAGCCTCTCCCTCATAAGTTGAGCTTTCTCCATAGCCTCATGAACTGAATCATTCCCTATCAATGTAGCTTCACCTACTTCAAACCAACAAGTAGGCGATCTACACCTCCACCAATAAAGAACCTCAAATGGGGCCATCTGAATGTTGGAGTGATAGTTGTTGTAATATGCAATTCGTTAAGAGGAAAATGATCATCCCAACTACCTTTTAAGTCAATCACACATGCTCTAAAAATATCCTCTAGATTTTGAATGGTCAGCTCGGCCTGACCATTCATCTGTAGGTTAAAAGTTTTGTTATGCTTGACTTGAGTAACAAGCCCCTTCCAAAATGACTTCCAAAATTGTGAACTGAACTGAGTACCTCTATCTAATATGATGGAAAAGGGAATACATGAAATCAAGCTAACTCCCAAATGTACAATTTAGCATAATTCTTCGTTGAGTCAGTATTTTTGATCGGTTGAAAATAAGCTGCTTTCGTCAACTTGTCCACAATCACCCAAATAGAAAAATACTATCGACATGTATGAGGTAACCCTATGATTAAATCTATATTGATCTCTTCACACGTCCATGTGAGGATACTGATGTCTTGTAGCACACCTCCTGGTCTTTGATGCTCCCTTTCACTTATTGATAGTTCGGACACATAGTCACAAACTGCTATGTCCTTCTTAATGACATTCCACAAATAGACTTCCTATAGATCACGGTAATTATTGGTAGATCCTATATGTATAGAATATCGGGAACCAGGATCCTCATGCAATATCCGTTCTCTCATTTCATCAACACCCGAAACACACAAACGACCCTTGCAGTGAAGTACACAATCTCCCCCTTGGGAGAAGACTCTACCTTCTGATTCTGATCTGCTTCCTTCAACTTTACTAAAATAGGATCCTCATCTTGTATAGCCTTGACCTCAGTCACCAAGAAGATTCTGAGTCATTCTGATCAATGACACCACCATCGAGCTAGCCTATGGACATATTCATTAACTCTTTCCATCCATTTTCCACATGAGAGACGCTCTCCATAGATAGCCTGCTAAGAGCATCCGCCACTACATTGTCCTTGCTAGGATGATAAAAGACACTTATGTCATAGTCCTTGAGTAGCTCTAACCACCTCCTTTGCCGCAAATTCAGGTCCTTCTTAGTGAACACATACTGTAGGCTCTTGTGGTCCGTGAATGCATCTACATGCACTCCATATAAGTAGTGCCTCCACATCTTCAAGGCAAACACAACTACTGCCAATTCCAGGTCATGTGTCGGGTAATTCTTCTCATGAGTATTAAGTTGCCTAGAGGCATACACAATGACCTTACCATGCTGCATCAACACACAACCAAGACCAACCCTAGAGGCATCACAATATTCCATAAATCTATCTGTACCCTTAGGTAAGGTAAATACTAGGAATGAAGTAAGCCAAGTCTTTAGTTCATGAAAACTCTTCTCACAGGCATCCGACTGGTGAAATCTTACTTTCGTCTGGGTCAAATTAGTCAGCGATGCTGCAATGGATGAAAATCTCTCAACAAACCTTCTGTAGTAGCCAGCTATACCCAAGAAACTCTTGATATCTGAAGGACTAACTGTTCTAGGCAAATTTTTCACAGCTTCTATCTTTTGGGAGTCCACTTGTACACCCTCCCTTGACACCACATGGCCCAAAAATGCTACTGAGTTCAGCCAAAACTCACACTTGCTGAATTTAGCAAGCAGTTGACAATCCTTAAGAGTCTGTAGCACAATCCTCAAATCAGTGGCATGCTCCTTCTCGCTTTGAGAATATATGAGAATGTCATCTACGAATACAATCACGAACATGTCCAAATATGTCTTGAACACCTTTTTCATCAAATCTATAAAAGCTCTAGGAGCATTTGTTAGCCCAAAAGACATAACTACAAACTCATAGTGACCATACCGAGCCTTGAAGGCTGTCTTCGGGATGTCACTCTCCCAAACTTTGAGCTGGTGATAACCGGACCTCAGATATATCTTTGAGAAGCACTTAGCACCCTGTAGTTGGTAAAACAAATCATCAATCCTGGGGAGAGGATACTTGTTCTTGATTGTTACTTTGTTCAACTACTGGTAATTAATGCACATACGAAGAGATCCATCCTTCTTCCGAACAAACAGAACTAGTGCACCCCATGCGGATTTTCTAGGTCCGATGAAACCCTTGTCTAGGAGATCCTTCAACTTTTCTTTTCACTCCTTTAGCTCAGCTGCCGCCATTTTGTAAGGAGGAATAGATATAGGCTGCGTATCGGGAAGAAGGTCAATACCAAATTCAATATCCCGCTTGGGAGGAACTCCTGGTAGATCATTTGTTAAAACCTTTGGGTACTTATATACTATAGAGACTGACTAGAGAGTCGGGGTCTCAGATGTAGCATCCTTAACCCGAAATAGATGGTAAAAACAACCTTTGAAAATCATCTTTCTAGCTTTAAGGTAGGAAATAAAGCAACCTATAGGCGCAGCTGAACTACCCTTCCACTCTAGGAATAGCTCAACTGAAAATTGGAACTCCACAGCACGGGTTCGACAATTTACTAAGGCATAAAATGCATGTAGCCAATCCATGCCAAAGATAACATCAAAATCTGTCATGTCTAACTCCATGTATAACTCTTCTAAACCTGCTAAGGTGACTTTCTGAAGGACTGTGACAGGGAAATTTCTGTATACCTGTCAAGCTATAACTAAGTCACCGACTGGAGTAGAGACTAAGAAGGGTTCTGGTAGGATTTTAGGACTAACTCCAAAACTGCTAGGAACATAAGGCGTCACAAAAGATAAGGTAGTCCCTGGATCTAATAAAGAATAAACATCAAGATAAAATACTCTTTAACATACCAGAGACCATATCTGGAGAGACCTCTTGATCTTGATGAGATGAGAGGGCATAAAACATGTTCTGACGCTAACCACCACTTGCACCAATGGATGGACCTTGCTGAGCTGAGCATGATAGTAGAGCTGCTGAACTGATGGCTGGGTCTCAACCTCTACTATGGCCCTATCTGGCGGAAGGGAAATCTCTGAGCATATGGTCGGGCTTCCCACACCTAAAACATGCCCTTATACCTGCTAAGTACTGACCGATGTGCCTCCTACCACACCTGTCACAAACTGGAATGTTGGGCTCCACCGATTGGCTCCCCTGACCTTGAGAGCCTGATACCCATCCTCTTTGATCATGCATAGACCTGGATGGCACACTAGCTAATGACGGTGTTGAGGATGATGACCTCTAGTGAGACTACTGGCGATGTCCACCACCAGACCTATGCTGGGAGAACCAGGAACTATTTGTCTTGGCTCTCTTGGCCTCTCTCCCCCGCTCCTTCATCTGCATTGCCTCCATCTGCTGGGCATACAAGACCAATCAAGAGAAGTCAATGTCCTGATGTTGCATAACTGTCCTGCAATCCATGACCCAGTAATTTGATACCCAATTAAAAAATCCACTCACTCGAGCCCTTTAATCGGCCACCATCTCTGGCGCATAGTTGAACAACTAGGTGAATGCTAGTGCTTAATCCTGGACGGTCATATTATTCTGTCTCAAATTCACATACTCAGCTGCCTTGATTTCCCTCATCTCTCGGGGAAAGAATCGATCTAGGAATGCAGTGAGAAACTCATCCCATCCAACGAGGTGCACTCCAACTCTCGGGAAATCCTTCCACTACCTGTACCAAATATGAGCGACCCATTTCAACTGATAAGAGGCTAGGTCTGCATACTCCTTGCCCGTCACCCCCATAAACTAGATGATCTTCTAGATCTCCTTAATGAACTCATGTGGGTCCTTGTCCACTCTTGACCCAAGAAACTCCAGGGGATCCATCTTGAGGAAATACCTGACTCTAGCCGCTGCTGCGTTCCCATTCTGGGGAACATGAGCTACTACTTGCTGATTAACTTGAGCGGTCAACGTCTATGCCAACATCTGCATAGCTGCCCTATACTGAGCATGGGCAACCAGCTCGTCCATATGAACCGCTGGGGCTGGTGGGGCTTGATGGTGCCCACCTCCTTTACCATCCTTGTGCCCATTTTGATTTTCGTTTTTGTTACGTCTTCCGTTGGCTCGATGGGGAGGCATGATTCTGCAAATTCATATATAATTTTTTAGAAGGATAGAGAGATACTTCATCGCACAACATAGATCATGAAAGAAGGGAAATTTTCTAAAACATATCCTAGCCTCTTCGTCATAAGTGTGGCGCGCTTCACACCCATGAAAAAGACTCTACTTAACGCGGCTTTCAGACACCCTAGGACACATTAGACCTATTCTCTGATACCAAGTTTTTCACGATCAAAACATAGGCCCAGATCTAGACACGGAACCTAGAACTATAAATGGATCCAAGTCGACTCATGGCATGAACATGAAAACTAAAGCTCAACATACACAAAGTATAAAACTAAATTATGAAATAGAATAAGTCTAAATAATAATACATCTAACCATCAGAAATATCAAAACACTAAATTGAACGTTGACCATACAACTTTATATCTGAGAAGTTTGGATAAATTCTTGAAACTAGCCAGCAGTGGGATCGAGTCTAAATGTCTGAGCCTATATCATTAAATGATATAGCATAAATAATGTGGTCAGTACTTGAAATATACTGAGTATGCAAGGTAAGTAAAACAGGCTAAGTAACTATGAGCGGAAACATGCATAACATAGATCATATTATTATGAGGATTTGAGTGTAAGAACTGCATGCTGATATTTAAAAACGTGAATAGACAAAAGCTAAACCTCATAACTGAATCAAATTACCAAAAGTTGATACTAATATTCATAAGTAAGAACTAATAAACTAATAGTCGGGTTAAGCCTTCTGAAAACATAATATCATAATTGATTAAATGCATAACTGATATCATAAGGAACAATGGGAGATTCGTCATATAAGCAACACTATCACGATAGAGCTTACGTGATCCCAACTTTTATACTCAACTGAGCAGCGCCGTCCAAATCCTTCCCAAGGCTAACGTTGTTATCATTATATCGATATCAAGCTGAAGGCACATTCGGTGAAGGGGAAGCTCACAAAGGAGGTCCCAAAGTAACTGAATAATCCTAGGTTGGCACGTAGTTTTGAGAATAAGGGTTTTCCTGCTCCCCTAGCTTACTCGGTGCTAGACACTGCTCCAAAAAACATGCAAATGCTCTCCATCATTTTTCAACGAAGATGAATCCATCATTTTTCAAGGAAGCTGATAATGTAATAACATGCATACTTGGAAACCTGAATATGGGGAGCCATGGCTCAAAAAATACCACAAGATGAAAGTGGGAGTATCAACTCTAAAATCCACGTGGTAAGCTAATATTATAAAACTAAACTGAATCATGAAAACATACTTAATTCCTGTGGGCTTGCCCAAAAATTTATCATACTTGAAATAGACTTGATAATAAAACTAATGGATTAATACATGGGTAAATCATGAACATTCATTCTTGCTAGATATCTCACCATACTAGAAAACATAGCTCATAAACTTGACTTTTCATGAAACTTGCATAATTGGGCATAATTCTTCTAAAATCGAAATCTCAAATTTATAATCAAATTGCACATAAAAATTTCCCATGAATCTTAAAAAATCATTTGAAACATGACGGGGATTTACCCATGAATTAAAACATAGAGAATTTCATAAATTAGGTTAAACCCCATAGAATCAGACACTTGAATTCATAAACTTTAGAAGGGATTTGGGAATGAGAGTGAAGGGAAACTCTCATTCATGACCCTACATACCTGGGTAAGCTTATTCAACACCCTACCTTGAAATCCCAAAATATTTGGAAGAATTTGAAGAATTCTAGGCTTGATCTCTTTGGTATCCTCTAAACATGCATGCATGGGGAGGGGATATGTTAGAATAGGATAAACCCTTTTAAAACCCTCCTAACAGAGCATAAAATGGCGCAATTTAGGGCTTAGGAGCTTAGGAATTAGGAAAATGTCCTTACTTAAATTGTAGGAAATTTTACTCTACCAAATGTCACGACTAACACCACAAATCATACCTCAAGATCACAACTCGTGGTTACCACTCGTAGTCACCATTGACTTCAATGAGGTCTCTGATGTTTTCCATAGGTCAGACCATGACTCTTACCACCAACCTTCGAGTCGTTAGGCCTAGTTGTGCTCAATGCTTCCATGATCCTTAGTCCTTCCTCAAGGGTGCAGGCCACGACTCGTGGTTTCACGCTACGAGTCGGACCCTGACTTGTTCCCTCCAAATTGCTGCACAACTGATCCCTTATAACTACTGACCACGGCTCATCCTACAACTCCTGACATGTTCCCAATAGTCATATCTTGACTCCTAATTGAAAGGCCTCCTACTGCCGATTCTGACCATGACTGATACCACAACTCGTTACTCCTTCCCATGACTCATTCCATGGGTCATTCTAAGTCTTTCTTTATTTTTACATTTTTCTGCTGATCACTTTTCAAAGCCCGAGTCTAGTCTTAGGAACCTTCGGGGTATTACAAGAATTCTTAGACTTGATCTTCAACGGAACCCTCTAATCTAACATGTATGGGAGAGAATGATTTGGAATAGGCTAAACCTTCTTAAAACCTTCCTAACAGAGCTTAAAACGACATATTTTAGGGCTTAGGAGCTTATGAATTATGGAAATGCCTTTACTTAAATCGTAGAAATTTTTTCTCTGCCAGATGTCACGACCCTCCATACCATGACTTATGGTTACCATACATAGTCACCATTGTTTTCTATAACTTTTTTGACGTTTTACATAGGTCAGACCATGACTCTTACCACCAACCTACGAGTCATTAGGTCCACCGGTCATTAATGCTTCCAAAATCCTTAGTTCCTCCTCATGGGTGCAGGCCATGACTTATTGTTTCAACCTACGAGTCATACTCTAACTCATTCCATCCAAATTGATGCACAAAAGATACCTTACGACTACTGACCATGGTTTATCCAATGACTTGTGACATGATCCCATGAGTCGTACCTTTATTGTTACTAATGGGCCTCCTGCTGCAGATTCTGACCACGAGTGATGCCATGACCCGTTAGTCCTTCCCATGACTCATACCACGAGTCGTTCTAAGTCATTTTTTGAATAATTTCTGCTGATCACATTTTAAATCTCGAGTCTAGTGTTAGGAACCTTTGGGGTATTACACTTTGCTATGTCCTTCTTCATGTCATTCCACCAATAAATTTCCTACAGGTCACAGTACGTCTTGGTGGTACATGAGTGGATAGAATAATGAGAGACATGAGCCTCATGCAACATTCATTCTCTCAAATCATCAACACTTCGAACACATAAACGACCCTGATAACGAAGTGCACCATCTCCCCCTTAGGAGAAGACCACCACCTTCTGATTCTGGACAACTACCTTTAGCTTTACCAAGATAGGATCCTTGTCTTGCGTAGCGTTGACCGCGGTCACAAGTGAAGATTTTGACCCATTCTGAACAATGACACCACCATTTGTCAAGTCAACAAGGCAAACCCCTAAACGAGAAAACCGTTGCACGTCCTTTACCAACTCATTCCTTCCATCGTCAACGTTAGACACACTTTCCATGTATAGACTACAAAGGGCATCCACTACTACATTTTCCATGCTTGGATGATAAAGCACACTTATGTTGTAGCCCTTGAGAAGCTCTAACTAACTCCTTTGTCGAAGATTCAAGTCCTTTTCAGTGAAAACATACTGAAGGCTCTTGTGGTCCATGAATACATCCACATGCACCCCAAACAAGTAGTGCCTCAAGATCTTCAAGAGGAAACCACAACTGCCAGCTCTAGGTCATGTGTCAGGAAATTCTTCTCATGGTCTTAAGTTGTCCAGAGGCATATGCAATTACCTTACCATGTTGCATCAATATACAACTGAGAGCCTCCCTAGAGCCATCACAATACACAACAAAACCATTCATGCTCTATGGAAACCTAGAGTTATCAAGGGAACATTACTTCCCCTTAAACAAGAAAGTCATACAAGTTCGAGCTCTAATCAAGAGTCACCAGTCACACCATACTTTGGTCTACCTGTACATCACCACCTCATTCAACCCTATCACTTATGGTTATCCCATGGCTCCTTGTATCTAGTGTTATTCAAGAATTCCCCTATTTTCCAAGATTGACTACTAATAACTGCACTTCATGCACTTCTCTATACCGGGCACCTATGGCACGAATAGAGAGTTATCCTAAACGTGCATGTTGTAACCATCATTTCCATAATAGAGAAACATACGTCTGGTTTAGAGTAAGTAAATTGTGAGCACAAATTTCAAGAAATCTAAGCTAGGCATACATCTATTATAGCATGATATTATGAACTTTTCTAAGGCAAATCATAAGGATTGCGTTCGTAGAGCTGAGCATGCTAAGAGACATGAGTTTAGGACTGAGTTAGTAGAGCTGAGAATGCTAAGAGACATGAGCTTACATACACAACGAGGTTCATGACATGATGTTGAGATTTATGGAATCATGGAGGAAGACTAGAATCACCATCTGAAGTGGTTAGTTCTCATTCTACGAATCTTCACACGAATACATGTAAAGAGTACTTGAAACATTGACATGGGTATAACATGTTTCACATACGACATGAGTAGAGTATCATATTAACTGAATTATGGGAAGACACCTTAATAAGCATGTATCGATCTTCCATAGTTACTGATCCTGGACTTTTCCCTTATCATCCCTACCAAGCTTAAAGTCATTGCCCTAAGGCTCTTGGACCCTTTCTAAAGGCTAGGCTGACCTCACTAGCCCTTGAATTTCCATACGTCCCTACAACTACGACTTAAGACTTCGTACTTGTAACCATTACCTACCCTCCACAAGATGAATCTCATAGTAAAATGTTAAAAGGGATCTTATGCCTTATACTATGGTTCCTGGGCCTAACAACATGCAAGGTTTGACATGAAAAACTCATAACATACCTTCAACTAGTTTTGGAGTTGGCCGCCACCTTCACTAGGTAACCCATCCTACTGAGATGGGCGAGCTACTGGGATTGCTGTTCTGGTGGCTAGAGCACTGGATCTATCCTTTCCTTGTATAGACGATAGGCAATCCTTAATAATATGTCTGGGCTTACCACACCCAAAGAAATCATCACTTTCAACTAAACACTCTCCCCAGTGTTTCCTACTAAACATCAAGCATGGAGGCTCCTTGGACTGGGCTACTGGAAGGGTGGTCAGGGCACGACCTCTCTGGCCACTCTACATGGCATATGGGTTGTCTCTGAGTTTATGACTGGGCTAGACACACCAAAAGAAAAGACTTAATCCCACCAAGCACGTCCCTAAGTGGTTCTTCCCATATCTTCTGCATTCTGGGTATGTAATCTCCCTTACCCAGACATTTTTCCCCGAGTCAGAGCCAAATATTTGTATTGAAGTTGAGGGTGATTTAAACCACCTAACCCTTGCTGGGAAAAATCAAAGATCCCATCCTAGCCCTGTTGTTTCCCTTTCCTCTCCCCTTGAACTCCCTATTCACTTTCGAACTATGAAACTTAGGAGGACTCTTTCCCATGAACTCTCGAACCCTAGTAACTGGTGTCTCTTCGGTGGAGTCCGTGGATGTGATTTACTATAGGTTAAGCAGAATGGTCATAGCTCGTACAAACACTCTAAAGGCAGCCCCCAGCTCTGCATCCATAACCTTCCTGAACAGGGGGCCTGCTGCAATCGGTGGGGCTGGCTGACCTTCATTTATTCTTTAGGGAGAGATACTCTTTCAAACATGTATAGCACGAGTTAGGAGAGTATAATAACTCAATTTCATAGCACGAGATAGAATCATGAGAAAAGGGAAGTTTTCCTAATGTTTCATAGCATCTTCGTCATAACTGTGGCATGCTTCACACCCATGAAAAAGACTCTACTTAATGTGGCTTTAAGATATCCAAGGACACTTCAAAACCTAATGCTCTGATACCAAGTTTGTCACGATCTGAGATGGGACCCCGGATCGAGGCACGGGACCTAGAACCACAAGTAATTGCAAGTCGACCCATGGCACGAACAAAAAAACTAAAGAGAATTTACTAAAGAAGAAACTGATGACTTAAACATGAAAGTAGAATTCTAAATAACCTAACAATCATAAATAGAGTCAACACTCAAAAAAGTTGAAAATATACATGATGTCTGATGAGCCTCTAAATTGTTTGATGAGCTGATAGGACAACACCCCCGACTAGCTCGCTAAAGTCTAAAACTGAAATAACATAATCAAATGCTAAAGTGAATGTCCTCAGAATTTGAGGACTCACCAAAGATAAGAACTGAGTTAAACTGCGGGAAGCTGGACTAATGACGGAACGAAGTCTGATCATTTCGACCTGTATCATAAAATGATACAACATAGAGTATATAGTTAATACTTTGAATGTTCTACCCCGGAATCCCAAAGATTATACCTGGGAGTTGAAATGGAGAAAATTTAAAATCCAGCATCAGGTCACAGAACGGGTTATGATGGGACTCGTGGGAGAAGACTACGAGTCGTGATGTGACTCATGGTGAGGCTCAGGAGATGAGTTTGAAATTTGGGGATTTGGGTCCCCACGGACATGACCATAAGGCCCCACGACTTGTTAGATCAGTCGTGGGAAGTGATGACTGGGAAGGAGAAGGAAGGAGGCACTGCACCTAACGGAAGGCACCCATGAGTCATGGTTAGTCACCATGATTCATGGGATGGGTTGTGGTCACCAGATTGAAATTTTTTTAAAATTTAGGGCAACGTATGTGATGGGTGGTAACCACGAATCGTTGTCACCTTTAAAGATTCGTGGTGTCCCTCGTGACAAGCCCCGGATGATTTATTAGGCAGTGTACTTGATGGAAGACGCCACGAGTTGTGGCCTGAGGTGACGAGTCATCATGTCCCTCTTGGGGATTGGCAGGCAGTTATTTTCTGTGAAGTTAGTAAAGGCTTTTTCATAATTCCTATGATCCAAAGGCCTAAACTATGTTGTTTTAAGTTATGAATGATGAGTTTTAAAGGGGTTAAGTTCATTTTAGGCCATTATTACTCATGCATGCAAAGATAGACAGTTAGAGAGGTGATCAAGCTTGTTATTCTTCAAGTTCTCTTGAATTCTTCCTTGGGCAATCATAGAAATGTAAGAACCAGTTGTAATCAGGTATGTCGGGTTATGAGTGGGTGAATCCTTTCACACCCATGCCCAATCTCTCTCAAATCATGAAATTTTGATTTCTCTACACGGGCATGTCTAATTGAATTGCTATTATTGAACTATGAATTATAGACAAGTTTGATGTTGTTTTCCATTAAAATCATGTTTCAAGCTTATGTAATTAAAATGCCCATTTATGAAAGGTTCATGAAACTTAAGGTTTATGATGAATGTTCATGTGTGATGAATTATTGATAAGGAAAAGCATGTTTTCAAGTTACCCATGTTTATAATTATGTTTTCAAGTAAATTGAGTATTTTCAAGAATGTTAATGTATTGAGAAATTCCCACATATTCAAGATTGATTTACGATTTATGATATGAATTTCATGATTTATCGATCTATGATGTTGGCCAACTAAGGGCCCTTAATTAATAGATAATCATGTATTTAAATGGGGATCAATGATGTTAATATTTATCTGGCCATGAATCTTAATGAATGATGTTATTGATTTATTCACGAGCCTAATGTGCATATTTTTGAGAGCAGTGTCTAGCACCGAGCAGATCGGTGTTCAAAGGACTACGCCGGTGTCGCATAACTACGTGCCACCGTAGGTTTGTATTGATACATTACAATGTTAATGTTCCCCTCTTTCGTGATTTCACATAATGCACATCCCTTGCCTAGCAAGCTAGGGACAGCTCTATCCACTTTAGTGAGATAGTTTGGGCATCATGTAAGGCCCTACCATGATGGTGTCGGTTATGATGAGTCCTCACATTATTCCACATGTTTTATGCATTATTATGTTTATGTTATTTTGGCTCAAGTGATTGTTTATAAAGTTTCTCTTATGACTAAGATAATAAATGGACTACGAATGGTTTGAAAACCTTGAGCCTTATGTTATCTTATGATGTTTATGTTATGAGCATGTTGTCCCACTCTTATGATCTCTTATGAGTTTTTGTAATACCCCGTAAGTGCCTAAGAATAGACCCAAGAGTTAAAAGTTGAAAATTGCTGAAATTGGGAAAAATATTGCAGAATGGGTGACCATACAGATCGTTGGTCCAAGCAATGACCCGTTGGGATGAGTCGTCGAAAAAATTTGGTCTGGGGATAGCGGAAGCAACGATCGATGTAACGACTCATTGTGAGAAACAATGAGTCATTGTTTATAGCCGTGGTGGGAGATGTACTTTAGCATTTAGGAAGTAACAGGTCATCCCACGACCTATCATGAGTTACCACATATCGTGGTTAGCAGTCATCATTTGAACGGGAGGTTTCCAGTGGTTTAGACGGAAGGAAACCACGACTTGTTGGTGGATGTAACGAGTCGTGGTGAGGCTCGTTTAAGAGGAAGTGTTGAATCTGCAAGAGAAAATAGCGGTCAATAGAACTATCAGTTGTATGGTATGACGCCAATCATTTTAAGTCGTGGGTTGAGCTGAGACCTAATCCTGGATAGTGTACAGCACGGATCATCACTACAGGTCATGGTATCCTCCAACGACCCATTGGAGTGCTCGTTGGTTCATCAAGTGAAGAAATTTCTGCGTAATCATTAAGGGTATTTTCATCATTTCTATATCCTAAGTCCATATACTACATACTTTAAAGCTCATAATTGTGGGTTTTAGGAGGGGAAAACCTATTCTAAGTCATTCCTTCAATGCATTTAAACTTAGAGTGTTAAGGGAGGTGCTATAGAGCAAGCTTTCAAGGTTTTCATTCAAATTCTTCTTGCGCAATAAGAGAAGTGGTGGAATCAATCCCTTTCAGGTATGTAGGGTTATGAGTGGGTGTTTCCTTCCACACCCATACCCAATTTCTATCTAAGTTATGAGAATTTCCTATGATCAAGTTATGGTTTTTCATCCAAATGCATAAATCTTAAATTTCTTTACATGGGTTTGATTACATTGTGTTTTCATTATTAAATTATGAAGCATGGGCATATTCTAAGTTGTTTTCAATCAAAATCATGTTTCTAGTATTATGAAATTAAAGGCCCATAGATGAGAAGTTCATAACAGAATATATTTGCGATGAATGTATGATGATGATGAGATATGATGATGAAAAGCATGTTTCAAAGCTAGCCATGATTATCATATTTTTTTCAAAATGAATTGAATTGTCCCAAGCATGATAAAGTTTTGGGAAAAGCCCTTATATAAAGTATGTATTATGTATTGTCTCTAAAGTAAGCTTACCACATGGTTTGGAGTAAAGACATCAAATTATCTTTGGCTTGTGGTATGTTTTGAACTAAAACTTCTCATATGCATGATTTCATATTTGGAATGTATTTCGTTATTGAGCTTTGTTAATAGACAATGTTGAGCTTCGTTATCATACAATGTAGAGTCTATGCATGATTTCATATTTGAGATGTATTTCATTATTGAGCTTTGTCAATAGAAAATATTGAGCTTCGTTGTAAAATGATTAGAGCATATGCATGTTTTTGGGAGAAGAGTCTAGCACTAAGCGGACTAAGAATCGATCACCCTATGCCAAACAACTACGCGCTAACGTAGGTTTACACTATTATCTATATATTATTTTTAAACTCCCTTGTGAGCTATCCCCTACCCTGATTGGGCCCCGAGCTTGATATCAATATCATGGTATCATCCTTAGCCCTGAAAAGTCTTTGGGTAGCTCTACCCACTTGATTGTGATAGAAGGAACCACATAAGCTCTATCGTGGTATGTCGGTTAGGTGACGAGTTTCCCAGTGCTCTTCATGATTCAGTTATGCATATTCATTACTCATGATTATTATATATACATGCATGTTCTAAAAGCAAGGTTTGACTCAATATTCAGCTTTTCTATATATGTCATATTTCAGCTTTGAGTCATTTGAGTCAGTTTGATGTTATAAAGCTATGTATTGTAATGTTATGAAAAGATCATGATTTCAGAAAGAATGCAAGCAATCCTTCTCCTCGGATTCTTAAAGATTATGTTATGCAATGAAATGTTTTAAATAATTTCCTTTACTTAAGCGTTTTTTACTAACCTTGCATACTCGGACATTCCACATATTGACCGCATACTTTCTATGCCGTATCATTTCATGATATAGGACCCAACTCTCACGGTCAGCCCCGCTCCTAGTCAGCTTATCGCAGTTAGTGTTTGCTTGTTGGTGAGTCCTCATCTTTTGAGGGCTAGACTTTTAGCTTTACTTATATATTTCACTTTTAGTATTGTTGAGTTAGTTGGGGTCTTGTCCCATCAACTCATCACATTTATAGGCTTTTTCAGACTTATGTATATATTCAGCTTTGGATGATGTATTCTGATGTTGTGGTCGAGTTAGACTTCCGCTAAGATAATTATGTTGATTCTTCTATTTATTGATTGAGTTAGGTGTATGTTTATGTCATGGGTTGACTTGGGGTCTCTAGGGGTCCCTTGTCCCGTGTCGCGATCCGTGCCTCCATTCGGGTCGTGACAAACATGGTATTAGAGAAATATGTTTGAAGTGTCCTAAGGTGTCTGAAAGCTTTAAATAGAGTCTTTTTCATGGGTGTAAAATGCGCCACACTTATGAGAAGAATCTACAAGACGTTTAGGAAATGTTCCCTTCTTTCATGATCTATGTCGTGCTATGAAAAGTCTTTCTATCCTTCTAATTCATGCTATTTACAATTTCAGAATCATGGCTCCTTGAATAGTGAACTGAAGGAGGAATAGAAATGGTGAGGGCCACGAGGATGGAAATGGTCATGGGCATCAGCAAGCCCCACCAGTTCAGGAGCCCCAGGCACCAGTGCCAGCGGCTTATGTTGAGTTCCGGGCTGCTATTCAAATGCTTGCACAGGCCTTGACCGCTCAGGTCAATCAGCAAGCCGTTGCGCATGTTCTGCAAAATTGCAACGCAGCGGTCGGTCGAGTCAGAGACTTCTTGAGAATGAACCTGCAGATTCTCCTGGGGTCTAAGGTAGATGAGGACCCGCATGAGTTCATAGATGAGGTGGTCAACATAACCCAGGTCGTGGGGGTGAATGGTGTTGAGTGCGCAGATTTGGCCTCTTACCAGTTGAAGGGGGTCACGCATATCTGGTTTCGCCAATGGAAGGATAGAAGGGTTGTAGGAGCAGGTCCGGTCACTAGGAAAGCATCTTATGTTGCATTCCTACATCGGTTCTTCCCTTGGGAGATGAAGGCAGTTGTGTTCGTAAATTTGAAGCAAGGGAGAATGATAGTGCAAGAGTATTCCCTTGAGTTTACTAGCCTATCAAAATATTCCCCCGAGTTAGTGGCTGACCAGAGGACGCGGGTGAGTAGATTTGTGCATGGGGTAGCCGGTTATTTGGACAGGGAATGTAGGATTGTTATGCTCCATCAGGACATGGACTTCCCTCGGATGGTGTTGTATGCCCAGCAGATGGAGGCGGCACATTCGAGAGAGAGAGGCTATGAGGACCAAGACCGATGACCACAGATCTTCTCAGCTGAGGTAAGGAGGTGGGCACCGTCAACAGACCCATCACAGATCATCCACCCCGGCTTCTTCAACATTGAGTGTTCCATCCCGACCTAGACATGGTCAGAGAGGGCGAGCATCAGGCTCGAGGGGTCAGAGCATCAAGCCCACAGATTCTAGCATCCCCTCTTGTCGCACATGTGGTCAGGGGCACTCAGGCTAGTGCTTGGAAAGTTCAGGAGCTTGTTTCAGGTGTGGACAACCCAGACACATGCTTAGAGATTGTCCAGGAGCAAGACAGGATCAAGTTGGGGGCCATGGCCTAGTTTCTAGTTTGGCAGCCCCTCCCTCACGCTCAGCACAGCAGGGGGAATCTACTAGCACAGCTGGCGGACAGCGCCAGGGCAGATTCTATGCCTTAGCATCCCGTCAGGAGCAGGAGGTCTCCCTGGATGTGGTCATTGGTATGTTACTAGTCTTCCATATTGATGTTTATGCTTTATTAGATCTGGGGCTACCTTGTCTTTTGTGACACCTTATGTATCCAGTAGCTTCGGAGTTACTCCCGAAGTATTATATAACCCTTATCAATTTCTACTCTAGTAGGTGACTCATTTATAGCTAGACGGGTATATAGAGGTTGCCCAGTCTCAGTCCTTCAGAAAGTCACTTAAGTAGATTTGATAGAGTTAGCCATGACCGATTTCGATGTTATTCTCAACATGGATTGGTTATTTTGCATTATATGCTTCAGTTAATTGTAGAACCCTACAGTAGAGTTAAGATTTCCAGGTGAGCTAGCCTTAGAATGGAGAGGTAGTTCAGTTGTGCCTGCAGGTCATTTCATCTCTTACCTAAAGGCCAGGAAGATGATTTCCAGGGGATGTATGTACCATCTAGTTAGGGTTGAGGATGTTGAGTCCGAGAACTCGACTATCTAGTCAGTTCCAGTAGTACATGAGTATCAAGAGGTTTTTCTTGATGATTTGTCGGGAATTCCTCCCGAGTGTGAGATTGATTTTGGTATAGATCTTCTTCCCCATAGCTAGCCTATATCTATTCCACCCTACAGGATGGCTCAATTCGAGCTAAAGGAATTGTTAGATAAGGGGTTCAAAAGGCCAATCAAGTCTCCATGGGGTGCACCAGTATTATTTGTCCAGAAGAAGGATGGTTCGCTTCGGATATGCATTGATTATCGACAATTGAACAAGGACACCGTTAAAAACATGTATCCTTTACCCAGGATCGATGATTTGTTTGACCATCTTCAGGGTGCCAAGTGTTTCTCAAAGATATATCTTAGGTTCGGGTATCACCAGCTCAGGGTTCGGGAGAGTGACATCCCGAAGACAACTTTCAGGACCCGGTATGGTCACTATGAATTTGTTGTTATACCTTTTGGACTAACCAATGCCCCTGCAACTTTTATAGACCTAATGAATAGGGTGTTCAATCCATAGTTTGACATTTTCGTGATCGTGCTCATTGATGACATCCTGATATATTCATGTAACGAGGAGCAACGTGCCACTCATTTGAGAGTAGTACTTCAGACTCTCAAAAAATGCCAGCTATATGACAAATTCATCAAGTGCAAGTTTTGTTTGGATTCAGTAGCATTCTTGGGTCACGTGGTGTCAAGTGAAGGTGTAAAGGTGGATTCACAGAAAATAGAGGCGGTAAAGAATTGGCCTAGACTGAGGAATCCTTCAGATATTCAGAGTTTCTTGGGTTTTGCTGGCTACTGTCAGAGGTTTTTTGAGGGTTTCTCATCTATCGCAGCCCCTTTGACCAAGTTGACTTAGAAGAAGGTAAAATTTCAATGGTAGAAGGCTTGTGAGAAGAGTTTTCAAGAGTTGAAGACTCGACTTATTTCCGCACCGGTGTTGACCCTATCTGAGGGTACCGATGGATTCGTGGTGTACTGTGATGCTTCGAGAATCGGATTCGGTTGTTTATTGATGCAGTGAGGAAAAGTGATAGCATATACCTCTAGACAGTTGAAGGTCCATGAGAAGAATTACCCGACCCATGATCTTGAGTTGGCTTTAGTGGTGTTCGCATTGAAGATATGGAGACACTATTTATATGGGGTCCATGTGGATGTGTTTACGGACCACAAGAGATTACAATATGTGTTCACGCAGAAAGATCTCAATCTTCGGAAAAGGAGGTGGTTGGATCTACTCAAGGACTATGATATGAGTGTCCTTTACCATCCAGGTAAAGCTATTGTGGTAGTTGACACACTTAGTAGGATCTCTATGGAGAGTGTGTCTCATGTGGTTGAGGGAAAGAAAGAGCTAGTGAAAGATGTCCATCGACTCACATGGTTGGGAGTTAGATTGATTGACCTACTGATGACGGTGTAGTTGTGCAGAACGAATTAGAATCATCCTTGGTGACTGATGTGAAAGCTAGACAAGATGAGGACCCAATTTTAGTAAAGCTGAAAGAAGTCGTTCGAAGTCAGAAGGTGGAGGTCTTCTCCCAAGGGGGAGATGGTGTTCTTCGATACTAGGGTCGCCTATATGTTCCGGATGTCGATGATTTGAGAAGCTGGATGATGCATGAGGCTCATAAATATAGGTATTCTATCCATCCGGGGGCCACTAAGATGTATCACGATTTGCGAGAAATATATTGGTGGAACGACATGAAGAAGGATATTGCAGAATTTGTAGCCAAGTGCCCGAAATGTCAACAAGTAAAGGTCGAGCACCAATGGTCGGGAGGAGTACTTTTGATATTAGCATAACCACTTGGAAGTGCGAAGAGATTAATATAGATTTCATTACAGGCCTACGTCATACTCGCCGACAGTATGATTCTATATGGGTGGTGGTAGACAGGCTGACTAAAGCTGCTCATTTTCTACCGGTCAAAACCACGGACTCAACGGAGGATTATGCCAAGATATATATTGGAATGTTGGTTCGATTGCATGGAGTACCCTTGTCTATCATTTCAAACCGACGTACTCAATTTACCTCACAGTTTTGGAGGTCTTTTCAAAAAGGGCTTGGGACTCAGGTTAAACACAACACAACATTTCATCCGTAAACGGATGATCAAGCGGAGCGAACAATCCAAACTCTCAAATACACGTTGAGAGCTTGCGTGATGGACTTCAAATATAGTTGGGACGATCACTGCCCCTGATCAAGTTTGCTTACAATAACAGCTATCACTCCAGTATCCAAATGGCACCGTTCGAGTCTCTCTATGGTTGTAGATCGCCCATTGGATTGTTTGAGGTTGGTGAGGCACCTATTATAGGGACAGATTCGGTTCATGAGGCTTTGATGAAGGTTCAGTTGATAAGGGACAGGCTGAGAACTGCTCAAAGTCGCCAAAAGTCCTACGCCGATGTTAGGAGAAGAGAACTTGAGTTCGAGGTGGAAGAATGGGTGTTCTTGAAGTTCTCTCCCATGAAGGGAGTAATGCGGTTTGGAAATAAATAAAAACATAGTCCGCGCTATGTCGGCCCCTACCGGATTGTGAGAAGAATTGGAAAGGTGGCATACGAGTTGGAGTTTCCCTCAGAGTTATCTTCCATGCATCCTATGTTTCATGTATCGCTTTTGAAGAAGTGTTTGGGTGATCTATCTCTAGTTGTTCTGGTGGACCATGTTGGTGTGAGAGACAACCTTAGCTATGAGTACATTCCGTTGGAAATATTGGATCGACAGGTTCGAAGGCTAAGGAATTAGGAAGTAGCTTCGGTCAAAGTGTTATGGAGGAATCAGCATGTTGAAGGAGCTAGATGGGAGGCCAAAGAAGATATGATGGCTAGATACCCACATTTATTCTCTACCGGGTTAGTTCCATCTTGGGGTATCAGTTTTTGCACTCAGACTCTATTTAGTTTTCATGTTCAATTCACGTTTTCAAGTTTCTTTTATGTATATGGATCTGTATATGAATCATGAAATCAGTTCCGCTATATGCTTTGAATCGGAGGTAGTCATTCCATTAGTTTGCGGTGTAAATGATCAGTATTTGAATATGATAATTGCATGTTTCTATTTTCTTCTTGTTTCCTACATTCAAGGATGAATGTTCCCAAGGGCGAGATATTGTAATACCCCAGAAGTGCCTAAAAATAGACCCGAGAGTTAAAAGTTGAAAATTGCTAAAATTGGGAAAAATATTGCAAAAGGGGTGACCCTATGGATCGCTGATCCAACCAACGACTTGTTGGGATGAGTCGTGGAAAGCATCTGGTCTGGGGACAGTGTAAGGAATGACTGATGTAACGACTCGTTGTGAGAAAAAATGAGTCATCATTTGTAGCTTTGGTGGGAGATGGAATTTAGCATCTTAGAAGTAACGGGTCATCCCACGACCCTTCATGAGTTACCACGGATCGTGGTTAGCAGTCGTCATTTGAATGGGAGATTCTGATGGTTTTGACGGAAGGAAACTAAACCTTGTTGGTGGATGTAACGATTTGTGGTGAGGCTCGTTTAAGGGGGAAGTGCTGAATCTGCAAGAGAAAATAGCGGTCAATAGAACGATCCGTTGTATGGTATGACGACCCATCATTTTATGTGGTGGGTTGAGTTGGGACCTAATCCTGGATAGTGTACAACACGGATCGTCACTACAGGTCATGGTATCCTCCAACGACCCATTGGAGTGCTCGTTGGTTCATCCAGTGAAGAAATTTCTGCGTAAACATTAAGGGTATTTTCATCATTTCTACATCCTAAGGCTCTATACTACATCATTTAATGATCATATTGGTGGGTTTTAGGAGTGGAAAACCTATTCTAAGTCATTCCTTCAATGCATGCAAACTTAGAGAGTTAAGGGAGGTGCTATAGAGCAAGCTTTCAAGGTTTTCATTCAAATTCTTCTAGGGAAAACAGAGATGTGGTGGAATCAATCCCTTTTAGATATGTAGGGTAATGAGTGGGTGTTTCCTTCCACACCCATGCCCAATTTCTATCTAAGTTATGAGAATTTCCTATGATCAAGTTATGGTTTTTCACCCAAATGCATAAATCTTCAATTTCTTTACATGGGTATGATTACATTGTGTTTTCATTACTAAATTATGAAACATGGGCAGATATTAAGTTGTTTTCAATCAAAATCATGTTTCTAGTATTATGAAATTAAAGGCCCATTAATAAGAAGTTCATAAAAGAAGAGATTTGCGATGAATGTATGATGATGATGAGATATGATGATTAAAAGCATGTTTCAAACCTACCCATGATTATCATATTGTTTTCAAAATGAATTGAATAGTTCCAAGCATGATAATGTTTTGGGCAAAACCTTTATATCAAGTATGTATTATGTATTGTCTCAAAAATAAGCTTACCACATGGTCTGGAGCAAAGACTCCCAATTATCTTTGAGCTTGTGGGATGTTTTGAGCTAAAGCTTCTCGTACACATGATTTCATATTTGGAATGTATTTCTTTGTTGAGCTTTGTCAATAGACAATGTTGAGCTTCGTTATCACACGATGTAGAGTCTATGGATGATTTTATATTTGAGATGTATTCATTATTGAGCTTTGTCAATAGACAATGTTGAGCTTCATTATAAAACCATGTAGAGCATACGTATGTTTTTAGGAGAAGAGTATAGCACCGAGCGGGCTAAGGGTCGATCACTCTATGCCCCAAAACTACGCGCCAATGTAGGTTTACACTATTATCTATATATTATTTTTTGAACTCCCTTGTGAGCTATCCCCTACCCTGATTGGGCCCCGAGCTTGATATCAATATCATGGTATCATCCTTAGCCCTGAAAAGTCTTTGGGTAGCTCTACCCAGTTGATTGTGATAGAAGGAACTACATAAGCTCTATCGTGGTATGTCGGTTAGTTGACGAGTTTCCCAGTGCTCTTCATGATTCAGTTATGCATATTCATTACTCATGATTATTATATAAACACGCATGTTCTAAAAGTAAGGTTTGACTCAATGTTCAGCTTTTCTATAAATGTCATATTTCAGCTTTGAGTCATTCGAGTTAGTTTGATGTTATAAAGCTATGTATTGTCATGTTATGAAAAGGTTATGATTTCGGAAAGAATGCATGCAAGCCCTCCCCTCGAATTCTTAAAGCTTATGTTATGCTATGAAATGTTTTATATGATTTCCTTTACTTAAGTGTTTTTTACTTATCTTGCATACTCGATAGATTTCACATACTGAACACATACTTTCTATGTTGCATCATTTCATGATACAGGACTCGGCTCTCAGGTTTGGCACCGCTCTTAGTCAGCTTATCGGAGTTAGCGTGTGCTTGTTGGTGAGTCCTCATCTTTTGAGGTCTAGACTTTCAACTTTTCTTATGTATTTCAGTTTTAGTTTTATTGAGTTAGTTGGGGTCTTGTCCCATCAACTCTTCATGTTTAGAGGCTTTTCAGACTTATATATGTATTCAACTTTTGATGATGTATTATGATGTTTTGGTTGAGTTAAAGTTCCGCTAAGTTTATTATGTTGATTCTTCTGTTTGTTGATTGAGTTAGGTGTATGCTTATGCTATGGGCGACTTGGGGTCTCTTGTGGTCCCTTGTCCCATGTCACGATCCGGTCCGCTGTGCGGGTCATGACAACGTTTATGTATTTTTAAATGTCTGTTTTATTTACCTTGCATACTCGGTACATTCCATATACTGACCGCATATTCTATATTGTATCGTTTCATGATACAGGCATTGATCTTCAGACCTGACACCATCATTAGCTTGTCCCAGAGATTTACATCTAGCTCTTTGGTGAGTCCTCATTCTCCGAGGACCAGTTTGATATCATTTGTCATTTCATGTTCAATTTTCTAGACTTTCCAGGTTAGTTGGGGGTGTTGTCCCATCAACCCATCGGATATGTTAGAGGATTTCACACTATATGTAATATTCAACTGTCATATATGTAGTACATTCCACTTTCCATGTTATGTTATGTTTATGCTTCCACTACGTCATTATGCTAAGTATTCCGCCTTATTGATATTGATTTAGATGTATGTCCATGCCATGGGTCGACTTGGAGTCTCTCAGAGCTCCTTGTCCTGTGTCTCGATCCGGGTATACGTTCAGGTCATGACAAACATGGTATCAGAGCAATAGGTTTGAAGTGTCCTAAGGAGTCTGAAAGCAATGTTAAGTAGAGTCTTTTTCGTGGGTGTGAAGCGCTTCATATTATGACGAAGAGGCTACGAGACGTTTAGGAAATATTACCTTCTTTCATGATCTATGTCGTGCGATGAAATGTCTCCCTATCCTTCTAATTCGTGCTATTCGTGATTGCAGAATCATGGCTCCCCTCAAAGTAAATGGTAGGAGGAATTGGAATGGAGACAACCACGAGGATGGCAATGGAAACGGGCATCAGCAAGACCCACCAGTCTAGGGGCACCATGCCACTGGAGCTGGTTGCCCAAGCTGAATTTAGGGCAGCTATCTAGATGCTCGCGCTGGCCTTGACATCTTAGGTCAATTAGCAGGCAGTTGCACATGTCCCGCAAAATGGAAATGCGGCAGCGGCTTGAGTCAGATATTTCTTGAGAATGAACCAAACAGAGATCCTCGGGTCAAAATTAGAAGAGGACCTACATGAGTTCATTGATGAGATTATGAAGATCAACCAAGTCATGGGGGTGAATGGAGTTGAGTGTGCGAAGTTGGCCTCATACCAGTTGAAAGGGGTCGCACACATATGGTTTCGTCAATGAAAGTATAGTAGGGCCGCTGGAACAGGCCCTATCACTTGGGAGGAGTTCCATGTGGCGTTCGTAGATCGGTTCTTCCCTCATGAGATAAGGGAGTTGAAGGTAGCCGACTTTGTGAATCTTAAGCAGGGAAGGATGAAGGTACAGAAGTATGCCCTCGAGTTCACTCGCTTATCAAAGTACACGCCAGAGTTAGTGGTTAATCAGAGGGCGCAGGTGAGCAGGTTTTTTCATGGCGTGGAGGGCTATTTGGACAAAGAATTCAAGACCGCTATGCTCTACTAGGATATGGATTTCCTTCTGATATTCTTGTACGCCCAGCAGATATAGTCAGCTCAAATGAGGGAGAGGGAGGCCAAAAGGGCTCGGATAGGTAGTTGTGGGTTTACTCATCAGAGATCCAGCGATGGTCACTGCCCTCTGTTTTAGTAGAGGTCACTAGATCCAGCACCATCATCAGCTAGTGTTCCATCAAGACCAGAGGGTGATCATAGGAGTAGGGCCTCAAGTTCGAGGGACTAGAGGAACACGCAGGTAGAGCGCACCTTTCCAGCCCGTGGGAAGTGTAGCAAGAGTCATGTCAGGGAGTGCTTGCTCAACTCAGATATTTGTTATGGGTGCGGTAGATTTGGCCACATACACCGAGGATGTCCATTTGCTAGACAGGACGATGAAAGAGGTCGTGCACAAACTACCAGGTCCGCATCAGCTCCATCACGTTCAGCTCCACAGGGGATATCCACTAGTGGGGTTGGCAGACAACACCAAAACCGATTCTATGCCCTAGCCTCGCGTCAGGAGCAGGAGACTTCACCGGATGTGGTTACTGGTATATTACGAGTGTTTCACCTTGATGATTATGCTTTGTTAGATCTAGGGGCTACCTTGTCTTTTGTGACACCTTATATTTCTAGTAGCTTTTGAGTCAGTCCAGAAATTCTATCAGACCCATTCTCAGTCTCTACTCCGGTTGGTGATTCAGAGGTAGCTAGGGGGGTGTATAGAAGATGCCCCATTACAATGTTGCATAAAGTCACCTCTGCAGACCTTGTAGAGTTATCTATGTCTGACTTTGATATTATTCTCGGCATGATTGGTTGTATGTGTTTATGCTTCTGTTAATTGTAGAACTCGTGCAGTGGAGTTTCGCTTTCTGGGTGACTCAGTCTTGGAGTGGAAGGATAGTTTGATCGTGCCTGTAGGTCATTTTATTTCCTATCTCAAGGCCAAGAAGATGATTTCCAAGGTTTGTGTGTATCATCTTGTTAGGGTTAAGGATATTGAGTTCGAGACCCCAACTATCCAGTCAGTCCCGGTAGTATGTGAGTATCTTGATGTATTCCCTAATGATTTACTAGGTGTTCCTCCCGAAAGGGAAATTGATCTTGTTATTGACCTTCTTCCCGACACACGACCTATATCTATTTCTCCCTATAGAATGGCTCTAGCTGATCTAAAGGAGCTAAAGGAGTAATTAAAGGATATGTTAGATATGGGTTTCATCAGACCAAGAAAGTCTCCATGGGGTGCACCAATTCTCTTTGTCTGAAACAAAGATGGTTCCCTTCGTATGTGTATTAATTATCGGCAATTGAACAAAGTCACCGTTAAGAACAAGTATCCTTTACCCAGGATTGATGATTTATTTGACTAGCTCCAGGGTGCCAAGTGTTTTTCAAAGATAGATCTGACATCCGGATACCACTAGCTCATAGTTCGGGAAAATGACATCCTGAAGACAACCTTTAGGATGCGGTATGGTCATTATGAGTTTGTAGTTATGTCTTATGGACTAATGAATGCTCCTACAACTTTAATAGACTTGATAAAAAGGGTGTTCAATCCATATATGTTTGTGAATGTATTTATTGATGATATCTTGATATACTCTCGGAGCGAGCAGGAGCATACTGCTCATCTGAGAGTACTGCTACAAACTCTCAAGGATCGCTAGATAGATATGCTAATTTCAGCTAATGCGAGTTTTAGTTGAACTCTGTGGAATTTTTGGGCCATGTGGTATCAAGTGTGGGTATAAAGGTGGACTTAGAGAAAATAGAAGCGGTGAAGAATTGGCCTAGACCGGCTTTTTGGGTTTAGCCGGCTACTATTGGAAATTTATTTAAGGTTTCTCATCTATTGAAGCACCCTTGACCAAATTCACCAACAACTAGGTGAAATTCCAATGGTCGGAGTCTTGTGAGAGGAGCTTTCAGGAGTTAAAGACTCGACTTACCTCAACATCAGTGTTGACCCTACTCGAGGGTACCGATGGATTCGTGGTGTATTGTGATGCTTCAGGGATCGGACTTGGGTGTGTATTGATGCAACATGAAAAAGTCATAGCATATGGCTCAAGACAGCTGAAAGTTCATGAGAAAAATTACCCGACCCACAATCTTGAATTGGCCGCGATAGTATTCACCTTGAAGATATGACGACATTATTTGTATGGGGTCCACGTGGATGTGTTTACGGATCATAGGATCTTAAAATATGTATTTATATAGAAGGATCTCAATCTTCGTCAAAGGAGGTGGTTGCAGCTACTCAAGGACTATATGTGAGTGTGCTTTACCATCTGGGCAAGGCAAATGTAGTAGTGGATGCACTTAGTAGACTCTTGACGGAGAGTGTGTCCCGTGTGGATAAGGGGATGAAGGAGCTGGTGAAGGATGCGCATCGACTCTCAAGGTTGGGAGTTAGGTTGATTGACAAATGGCGGATTTATTGTTCAGAACATATCAAAATCGTCCTTGGTGACTGATGTAAAAGCTAGACAAGATGAGGACCCAATTTTGGTAAAGTTAAAGGAAGTCGTTTAGAATCAGAGGGTGAAGGTCTTCTCCCAAGGGGGAGATGGTGTACTTCGGTACCAAGGTCAGTTATGTGTTTCGAATGTTGATGATTTAAGGAGCTGCATGTTGCATAAGACTCATGGATTTAGATATTATGTCCATCCAGATGCCACCAAGATATATCGTGACTTACGGGAAGTCTATTGGTGGAATGGAATAAAGAAGGACATCGCGGAGTTTGTAGCTAAGTGTCAAAACTGTCAGGTGAAGGTTGAGCATCAGAGACCGGGAAGTGTTCTTCAGGATATCAACATTCCTACTTGGAAATGGGAATAAATTAATATGGACTTCATCACAGGTTTACCTCATACTCGCCGGCAATATGACTCCATTTGGGTTGTTGCGGACAGGTTGACCAAGGCCGTTCATTTCTTACCTGTCAAAACCACAGATTTGGTGGAGGATTATGCCAAACTATATATCTGGGAGTTGGTTCGATTGCATGGAGTGCCCTTATCCATAATATCATATAGAGGTACTAAATTTACCTCTCAGTTTTTGAGGTCGTTTCAAAAAGGGCTTGGTACTTAGGTTAAGCTCAGCATAGCGTTTCACCTGCAAACAGATGGTCAAGCGGAGTGAATAATTCAAACTCTCATGAATATATTGAGAGCATGCGTGATCGACTTCAAACATTGTTAAAATGATCATTTTCCACTTATTGAGTTTGTATATAATAACAGCTACCATTCCAATACTCAGATGGCTCCGTTTGAGGTTCTCTATGAATGGAGATGTAGATCGCCCATTGGCTGGTTCAAAGTTGGTGAAGCTGCAATGATAGAACCAGATCCAGTCTATGAGGCTATGGAAAGAGTTCAACTCATACGGGACAGGTTAAAACAGCTCAAAGTTGCTAAAAGTCCTACGTCGATGTGAGAAGGAGAGAATTAGAATTTGAGGTGGATGATTGGGTATTCCTAAAG
>JACEIK010009974.1:0-46444 GCA_018107945.1 Datura stramonium | reverse complement strand
AGGAAGTATGCTTGAACAAACCACGACTCCTTACAACGGCCCGTTGGTTCCACCAACGGCCCGTTGTCTGGGTCGTCTAAGATAGAAAATTTTCTTTGGTTTTTCTATGGTTTTTCATGCAATGTTTGAATTTGGTCTAGGAAAGTTTCAGGGTGTTACAACACAGTTCCAAAATCTGGTCCGATAAGACTCTCAAGGTGCTTTCAGATATGTATCCCTGACTAGTCTTGGGCCCAGTTTCGAGATATAAACTTAGTACTCAGTTTATGAATATCCAGTGGGAGTAGGAATTAGCACCGAGTGGACCGGGGTTCCAGTGCACTTAGGTTCTCAGAACTAAGTTTCCACCGTAGGTTACAGTATTTATCGGCTCGATTTTCCCCAGACTCTTGTGATCACCCAGTTCATGCCTTTATACCTTGGCAAGGTATATTGGGTCCTAGAGATGGGGTGTATACATCAGACTCCACGTCTAGCTCATGTGGTTATATGCCGGTTATAGACTCTTCCACTAGTTAGCTCAGTCCAGTTTCAGATCAGTTCAGATCCGTATTCCAGATTTAGAACATGCATTGACCATCAGACAGGGTTTTTTAGACTATCTTAGTTACTCGGTTATTAAGTTCAATAACCTTTCGTAGGTCATTACATGTCTTTTCAGTTCAGCATTTTTATTTAATTGTGTTATGTTTCTCTCACTTACTCAGTACATTCAAAATACTGTGTTACACCCCGTAAAAGTTAATAATTAGTAAGTGTACACGTGGATATTTGACAAGTAAAAAGAGCGTGACGCGCGTTGAAAAAGCCTCGGGAGCAGGGTCGGGCGAAACTAGGCCGCGAGGGGCCAGCGCGACGCGCCAGGCTTGCTGCCTCAATGGGAAGCGCGGCGCGCCACGGTGGCAGCCTCAATGGTAGGTGCGAGGCACACCCCCCTGCCATCACCCAAGCATTATATAAATCCCCTCCTTTGATTCTTAAATCATTTGCAACAAGAGACTTCGTCCAGAGAGAAGAAAAGTCGGGGGTTTTAATGGTTTTTCGCCCAATTATGCTACGAAATGCCACCGAAATTCAAATTAACTTCGGTATCGAAGTTTAAGCTCGTAGGGATCATTACTACAGAGTTAGTTTCACGAAATTCACCCGGCAAATCGTAGCCCCGCCGAGAAAAAGTTTTCGGAATTGCTCCAAATTAATTTCTATACAATCACAAGCTTCAAGTAAGCATTTCTCCCTTATGAACTCTCGGAAAATAATACGTTTTTTACCGTGTTTTGTTAAGTTGAAGTATAGTCAAAATTGGTATTAAAAGTTATCATTTTACGCCGAATTTGGTATTGAAATTCATCTCTTTCTCCCAATATAATGGTTACAGTTAAAGAGAGCTAGCGAATACAAGTTGAAACTCATCGGTTATTCAGGAAACGATAATTAAGGTATGTAAGGCTTAACCCTCGGCAAGTATTCTCATCGTATAGTGTTACCACATATGTTCTTGAATAGAAATAACGGTCCCATATCCTGCAGATAGTCGCTACCAGTAAATTGTGATTAGACATGTTGTAATTAACTGTCATCGGTATATAAAGATCAGATATGCTTTGATTAGCTACTATCAGTAGATTATATAAGTTCTAATTAGCTGCTATAAAATGTATATAGATTATAATGCAGTGTCTCTCGTCGAGAAAGAGCATGTCAAGTGTGTCACAGGCTAGGAGAATCATAGAAATTCCTTTGTTCTTCAGTTCAGTGTTTTAGTAGAATCAGATGTTATATTGTCAGTCCTAGACCCTAGAAGCTCATAGACAGTTATTAGGACTAAGTTAGTAAACTGAACAGCATCGGCGCAGCCGGGTGATATAACAATCACCTAGAAGCTCATAGACAGTTATTAGGACTAAGTTAGTAAACTGAATGTTAATGGCGCAGCCGGGGTGATATAACAATCAATACGGCGCTTGTATTGTCAATAGAGCTCGCCCATAGACCGTTGGCGTCTCTTGACGCCTAGGGCCGAATTATGTGAGTATGGCCGCACCCTGAGTCAGTGGCACCGAGTTGCCTGGAGAGTTGAAGGTGAATCCGCCAAGCAAAGGCTATTGCCAATGACAGATAGCTTCCGATGTGGTGCTTATCGCACAAATCTCTCAGGGCACCACTTCAGTTGTATCAGCCTGGAGAACAAGAGATACCCTAAGGGGGAAGTTTTTTTGTAGCTGGATACGGGGCCAATGCCCCAATCTAATCTTGCTAGATATCCAGGTACAGGCTGTTGGGAACGGCTAAGTCCAGATGAAAAAACCTACGAAGTTAGGATCGCCCAGAGAAGGCATATGAAATCTGAATAGACTCAGTTAGCGTCTAAGGGACTAGAACCAATAAAGCCAGGGCAACATTATCTCCAGGCTAAGAGTTGTAATAAGCTACCTATGGGAGGTTACGCTGACCTGCTTAGGAGCATATCCGACTAGTAGCAGCCCCACAGTTGTTTTACGCAGCTGACAAGTATCCTAGAGAAAACCTGTCATGGTCAACTGTTATGAATAGCATCGAGACGATAGTGACAACATAGTAACCCTCATCAGAATAACTCAAGCCAGCTTGGTTACCGTATAACATATTTTGGGTATGAATGTTATTGCCTATAAATTAACGTACACCAGAGCAGTATGATGTCCAAAGGAACTGGGGAGTGAGGCCGAGGGCCACATCCAGTTTCATAGCTTACATTATGGCCCATAGTCGAGCCCAGGCCTGGGGTCCAGTTATTGGAGATTACGCTATGCACTCCCATAGTCGAGCCAAGGCTCGTAGTGGCCCAGTTACAACAGTCATAGCATGATCCATAGTCGAGCCAAGGCAGCAGTTAAATATGACCCATACGGCCAAGGCCCGGGGTCCAGCTATCCGAGGTTACGTTATGACCCATATCGAGCCAAGGCTCGGGTCCAGTTACACAACCAGTATTTCTGCATACGTACACAGCCACGTATCCTATCGTGCTCTGCATGTGTATTTAGGAGAATGAGTAATCCAGAGTTACGGTATGCCCACAGCTTCTAGTAGCCAGGCAGTAGAAGTATACCTTGTTTGTACTGTCGGGGCTTATGGGCCTAGGTAGGTTTTTCTATGTTGTTTGTACCTTCCAGGTTTATGGGGCCCGGTTAGGTTCTAGTTTGTATTCTTGCTCGCCAGCTTATAGTTTATGAATGTAATCATACGCTTAGATCACGTACTCTATAGCATTTTGTTAGATGCAGATTACGAATATGTTTACAGGTTAATCTTCTACCCCTTCTTCATTTATTCCCAGTCTTATTCATCTTATTTACAGCCTTACATATTCGGTACATATGTACTGACGCCCTCCTCGGGCCTTCGCAGTTGTACTGCCGTAGCCGCAGTTTGGTTCTGCCTCCTTTCAGCCTGTGGGCTGCCAGTGGTAGAGATTCAGTCTTTTATTTGTATAAGCATTTTGGCAGGTCGGGGCCCTGTCCAGACCACTATCTGTATTCTTAGAGGCTTGCAGACTACAGTTGTTAGTTAGTTAGCTATTGTTGGCCGTGTGGGGCTCATATACGTCTTATTTTACGTGTTGGCTGTGTGGGGCCTTTATATAGCCTCGATTTCCATTCAGCTTATAACTAGATATCATGGTGGTCTTGTCGGCCCGCATAGGATCCTCTGTTATTGTTGTTGTTGGTTAGCTGTTTTCTTTTACATGTGGCTATGCGTCCTTGTTTCAGCCAGAGGCTGTAAGCTTACGCCGAGATATATCTCGTTGTTTTTGAATTGAGTTGCAGGTCTCGCACTGTAAAATGCATAAGCCTAGTCAGGTCAACCAGATTCCAGTGTGGCACTAAGTGCCCGTCATGCCTCCCAAGGTAGGGCGTGACAAACTAACTTGGTATCAGAGCAGTTCGTATCCTGAGGAGTCTGCAAGCCGCGTCTAGTAGAATCTTGCTTATAAATGTGTTGTGCACCACATTCTATAATCAGGAGGCTACGAGGCTTTTGCTAGTATGGTTACCCCTCCTTCTCAGATCGTGCTATGCATCATAGCTACAGCTGAGTCCCTAAGCTTCATTGTTATGTCTGTCTAGAATAATGTTCGATATATGATAGACACCAGCCAGTTGCAAGATAACTTCCAGCTGCAGGAGGAGGTACCGGTGAAGTGCTATAATTGGGAGGCGTTAGCCTGGGCGATGGAAGCAAACGCCTTTATATTTCCCCCATCACCTCCTGGTGGTACCATGAACCTCATAATGAGATAAATATGCCAGTGCCATTCCCAAATTTACAACCTCAGAATAGGGGGTTAGGAGTATAGTATATATATACATATGAGATGGTTTACCTACTAGATATTTAGAATTAGCCAGGGGCAATAGTTAATGTTGAATTACCTAAAAGGTGTGAAAGAAGGAGGAATTGCAGGATTCCTACCTCTAACTTTTCGGATAAAGCAAGTTTCTATACCTCGCCCTACTGTTCGGGGCTTTTTGCAACTACACGCAAGTGCACGGTCGAACAAGTAATAAAATGGCTAAAGTAAGCCAAGTATCGATCCTAAGGTGGACTCTAATCCAAGGTAATAATCAACTCAAGTGTTAATGAACTCTAACTTTAAAAATGCAGACAAACAATTTAAATAGGATTTGAGAGTTTAGTTTCCTAATTTATACTAATTCAAGACAAAAATTATAAAGTGAGTCTGAACTATAGTAATGAGCAAGCTGAGGCTAAAACGAACATGCAGGGAAGTAATTTATCAACACAATTCGGTTAATCTTTCCTTTGGTTGCTAGTCAAGAATTATTGCCTATGGATTGAAACTTTTGTATTCTACTCCAATTTAAGAATCATGAACCTTCAACCTACATTTCTGTGATAAAAGAATTTCATGTCTATCCATACAAAAATCGATTCCTTTAATTGACTAATACGACTTTAAGATATATTTCTATTCTGAATGTAAATCAATTCTCAATTTTCCCAAACTAAGAAGAGAACATATCCTACCACTCCACAACTTTCCAATTTCTTCTTCAAGATCAACACTGGATTTTTTAGATATACATTAACATTGGCCAGACATTAATGCAGTAAGAACAAGAATTGATAGAACAATCATTGAAGAAAAGATGAAACCAAAATGATCAACAATTACATTCCACTACAAATTGCTCCCAACTCAGAGCAAAAAGTGAATTTAGCCACTCATTTGTGGATTAAACATCATCAAATGAGTATAAATCATACAAACAATTGAAATAAAGGAGAAAGAGATAGAGAAGAACCCTAAAATTTTTGTCCCCTCAACTGCCTATAACTCCACGTCCTTGCTCAACTAAGTCAGAATAATTAAAAATAAACCTAAGCGTGTGCTATTTATACTAGTGGAAATTTTTTCCCGAATAACAGCAACATGGCACGGAGTGTATAGCGGAGCACCTCCTCCGTGCCACGGGGCTAACGCGGAACTTGGACAACGTGCCACGACGCCGTCGCGAACCCTTACTGAAATTTGATGTTCCAGGTAAATATACTCAACTTGCCACGGCTTGTATCGCAGGGCATTGCCTCCGTGTCACGGAGGCGACATGGACCTTCACTGAATTTGCCAAAATAAATCACCCGAGGCAGAATGCCTCTGCGATGGCAGCGTGACACGGCTCCATCACGGAGCCCTTATTTTTGCTGCTCTTCCTTGACCTTTTCCACTGCCCGCTTCCAAGTCCATTTCCGATTTTTACCCATACATGCATCTTAGCTTCCTAAAATTACATTTTTCTTGGAAACAACACTAATCATGTTGGTTAGTATAAATTCACATTTTAACTACAAATCACATGAGAATACACAAATAACGATAGATAAACAAGACGAAATAAAGCATTTGAGTATCACTTGGGCATATAATTCTGCCAAAGATCACTTACCCTACACTTAAAACCTTGTTCGTCCTCGAACAATACTCTCACATCTCATGCAATTGAACCCACGCATAGCTACTTTGGCTCGACAATTCAAGCTACGGTTATACTGATTATTTACTATAGCAAATCATCAAGAAAACATGCATAGTCTCATCACTACAATGACATTACCACATTAAGACCTCCTAGACTAAATAATCGACTCTCGATCTCGGCAACCTGCTGCAAATCAACTGATCAAGACATCCAACACGAAATTCAATCTTTCGTCAACATGTGCCCTCACAACACAGGAGAATTTCTCCCTTTTCAATCATATGATTGCCAAAACATTAACATGTAGGTATACAACACGCATTTTGCTCTCTCTCCAAAGAATTCACATGCATCATGTCACAGAACCATAGCTTCAGTGTATTACTCCACTAATATAAGGAAGCGTGATGTAAGATCATGTAGGACTTAACGGGTTGTAATGTAAGCTAAGGAACTAGTAAACTCGGGCTAACCAATAATAGCAACTAGCTTCCTTAAGCATTTTTCAAGACATCCCCCACCATCATTATGGGCATTGTTTCTTCCTTCATCTCCCATTCTTGGAAGTCTTCTTTATTTTTGCTCCCATTTCTATAAGCACACTCGACTTAATAACAAAGATTAGTTATACATCTTTATTTTATTTCATTTCAGCAAGTGCACCTTTGACCTTTTCTTTACTTTCACCACTTCAGCTTTTCCTTTCTTTCACAATTCACTCCTTGACAATGTTGGAAAATTATTTTTCTTGAGCGCTTAAGAGTTTTGGATCAAATTGTTGCCAATGAAAAGAAGGAATTAAGCTCGGGTTGTACCTTTTCGAAGAAAGAGAAAAAATAGGCTAAAGGCTCAATGGGGCTAACTAGGATGTACATTCATGGTAGGTATGATAATGGAAAAACTTTCGGTTAAATCAAACAAATGCCTACATTGTTTCCTACAATACACATCCTTTATTTCGTTTCCTCGTACACACACCAGGCAAGTTCTAGACACTTCACAATAGCATGGAATAATCAAACCTCACCACACACTCATTGCACATGCTCAACTCAAGACATATTCACAGACCTTCAATCAGCTAATTACAAGAATTCAATATTAAGCCTCAATCACACCGAATCGAACTCTATGCCTAGGTATCTCAACATGTTTACACATTTGCATGATTTCCATATGAATCACCTTTTGCATTTTTACATCGTGGCATAATGACGCAACAAGAATTTGAACCATGAAGTAGCGACACATTTGGGAAACAAACAGAAGAAAGAAAATAAAAGGAAAGAAAAACTACTCCTATCGACTACATTTAACTTAAGACGGTCGTCATCCATCCATCATAGGGAAAAAACTACTCCTATCGACTACATTTCCCTTAAGACGGTAGTCATCCATCCATCATAGGGAACGATCACTATTTACGACTTCGGTTCAATGGGACTATTATCGGTAAAAGCATCGAAAACAAATGCCAAGAAACCCAATCATAAAAATAAGTCAATAAGAAAATTTTTAAAATATCGATAATTTCGATAGAAACAAAAATATTTACACAACCAGCTAACAACAACTCACAAGACAAAGACAAAACAGCTTAACATTCATTACAACACTGAATTACATTACAGAAACAAACCACACAAAATCATAGGGTCACATTTTTCATGTGCACAACAACACAAGACATGAACATAAACAACAACAAAACAACTGCACCTAACTACTCCCACCCCACACTTAAACCGAACACTGTCCCCTAGTGTTTACAAAATTCAACATAGCACAAAAGTTATGGTGAAATCCTCTCTCGATCAATCGAAGTATTCAACTTCTTCATCAGGGTGTCATTGCCTCTGTCCCCCATATCTGAATCGCCCCCGCCGTCTTCACCCGACTCAACATCTGAGTCCTCACGGGCGTGTCTCCCATCGGTGGGGACATCGTCATCTACAGGCTCCACAAAGCTGGTCCCACTCGCATAGAGCCCGTTATTTTCGCTGAAGGGGTAATCCAAGTCGAGCTGTCAAGACCATCTTCTGTTGCTGGCCTCCTCATACGCGCAACTGCAGCATTTGCATCCCAAACATGCGGGCTACTATACTGATCATCCCGAGCATGTCACTGGCCAGTGTGAGAACTAGACCATGAGTGGTGTCGGGTGCCTTGGTTTTGGTGACGTCCAAGGCACGCCTATCCATTTGCGGGATGTAGTCCCAGGGCCTCTTCCTCGATATCAAGTCCCCTCAGGAACGTGGTGAGCAACCCACCGAACCCACTGCGCCCTGATGGAGCCGGGTTTCCTTCATGGCGGAGATGATCACCGCCCTAACATTTATCTCAAGCTCCTCATCAGGGCGTATACCAAGCACACCCAATCCCGGGTGACATCTGTCATGTGCACCCCTGGGATCAGGCAGGAACACACAATTTTAAGCCAAATCCTGGCTTCCCAGTTCATCTGAGAGGCGTTGTCCGATGGTAGCCCCTCTCCTTGTGCCTCTCCATCGCTACCGCCGAACGGCTCCACACAGAGTGCGTCTGATATCCGCATGCGTGGAGTTATGTTCAGCTGTCGGAGTACATGGGCGTCTATGTCCCGCTCCCCCAATATGGCATTCAGGTGATGGGCTCAAAGGTGACAACCGTCCCCCTTATCTTGACGGTGTGACCGGCAGAGTGTCGGGTTCCGCTGGCGAGAACTGAACGAGAGATTGCACTCTTGGGCTCTTCGAAGATGAAGTTCAGCCCGGCAGTGTCAATCCAGTGTACGATTCTGGGAATTCCCGTGCCAGCGGCTCCCTTGCAATGTGCTCCCCGGGGAAGTATTTGGTTTCTTTGTATTTTGCATACCATTTCTTCCCTTTTCATCCGGCTTACCCATCGGGTTCCGTATTGACGGCGTTGGACTCGCGGTGGAACTGCTGGAAAGATAAGCTGGAACTGCTGTTCCCAACCTAATTCTTCTACCGGCGCCCGATGTAGATGCACCCTTTCCCTTGTCTTATGTTCTTCCTAACATTGTTCCTGTACCATCGAATGCATACCTCACAATGTTATTCAAGTCAAAATAGCTTCAACTAAGTTTGGGCTGAGTTAGGCCACCCCACACACTTAGTCTTTAGCCATAATTAAAACAATTCAGCAAGACAATCATACTTTCCCAATTTTTACAATCAACAAGCTTAGTGCATTCAGATAAGTCGATGGAATACCATTATGTAATTACCTGCACTTCGTACAATGAATCACAATATCACCATCGATTCCATTACAGCACATAGCACTTAGCCAAAAAAATATCAACAACGACCTATGCAATTCACTCAATTTCATTTTCCCGAAAATTCCCTTGTCTACTTAGCATATTCATCTATATTCACAACATAATTCACCTCACCCAACATGCACAACCCATTTTTCTCACATTTCAACCAAATTTTAGTTTCTTCCTATTCAAATTCCAACCCTAGCTACCAATGTCGCAAAAATTCAATCAAACATGCATTCATCGAGTTCATATACCACAACGATACTACGAACATCGATCAATCATAACTTAATAAATTCAAGCTTAATTTACAACTAGAGCAAGTTTTACTCAGCTCACATGCTCAAAAATTGAAAATTCAAGCAAAAATTGAGGTTAAGTTCAAGAACATACCTTTAATCCGGATGAAATCGAAGAAAAGTTGAAGAAACTCGTGCCTAGGTCCTTGTCACGTTGGGGGAGGGGGAATTTAGGGAGTTTGTCGCGAGGGAGTGGAAAATGGGGAAAAATGAGGGAATTTGGGGTTAAAAAGGGGGTTTTTCGCGGGGTTACCCCGGTGACCCGAGGTGACTCGACGCGAACTAGACCAACGTGTCACGCAGGGTAACGCGGAAGCACCCTCCGTGACACGGAGCCATCACATTGGTGTTTTGGAAATTTTTAAAAAAATCTGAATACCTTTCAACGTGTCACGGAGGGTAACATGGAGGCCTCTCCTCCGTGACACCGAGCCAACGTGTAGGCTCACCACCATGCCACTTTTAATTTTTTTTTCTCACTGATTTTTTTCCTTTACATTTCTTGCATTTTTGCTCCTCCGTTCCACCTGCAATCATCTTTTACAACAAGAAATTGCTAGAATTATAGGTGTCAACGCAAACATAATTTTTTTCTTTATTTTTTATTATTTTTTTTTTCTTTTAACTAATTCTACTCATCTATTACAACAATTTAATGGGTTGCCTCCCCGCGCAGCGCCTGGTTTACTCGGGGCCGTGGCTCGACGTCACAAGCTCAATCATCCTCTAGAGTGATGGACGTCTTCTCCCGAATAACGTCCTCACCCAAGTAATGCTTACACTGATGCCCATTAACTGAGAACGTGGCACTTCGATCTTCTTCTTGCCACAACCCAGTTTTGGGGTGTCCTCAATCGATGGTTTTCCCACTGACTTCGAGAATCAACAATCTCGAACACCGCTGATCAAGCACATTGATTGCTGAAAGTTCCTCAAGTATTGCCGGAAGTCATGGCCTTATATATATCAAATACTCATCTTGTCATGCACTCGCATGGTTAGCTGCCCTATAGCTACATCAATCAAAGCTTTCCCGATTGCCAAGAAAGGACGTCCCAAAATAAATGGTACTTTCGCATCCGGCTCAAAATCTAGAACAACAAAATTCACTGAAGATAAGGGAACCCACTGCACCAGCACGTCCTCCACAATGCCATCTGGTCTGGCCAAAGAACGGTCCACTAATTGCAAGCTCACTGTAGTTGGTCTAGGACTTCCCAGCCTCACCCTTGAACACCGATGTCGGCATCAAGTTAATGCTCGTATCCCAAATCGTATAACTTCTGTGTTCGGGATACTTTGCCCAATTAGATTTGAATTGTAAAGCTCCCAGGGTCCTTGAGCTTTGTTGGCAACCCGTTCTGTATCCGGGAAGTGCACTCCTCAGGTAAGTGTCACCGTAGCGTACTCCGTCAATCTGCTTTTTTACCCGCTTAATGCATGTCCTTGATATACTTTTGCATACTTCGGCTCTCCCTGCAAAACATCAACAAGAGGTAAATTAATGTGTACCTGTTTAAGCACCTCCATGAACTTTTGAAACAAGCTCCTCCTTGTGTTTATTTAAACATTGAGGAAGTGGGGTGGTGGTCTTTCTGCCTACCGCCTTCTCCTTCCCCTCTCATCATCTTGTTCCCCTCTTTCTCCACTGCTCCTGACTGCTGAAAGTGGGTCTTCTTGGTTCCACCTCCTTGAGTTGTAAACCACTCCTTGTGGTCACTGCATTTTCTTGCTGCTTAGGATCTGCTAGTGTCACCTTGGTAGTCCTCCCTTGGCCTCGGGTGTTTTGAGCCCACTAGTTGTCCAAACTGGTACCCAACGCCTTGTAGAAGCACTGATTATTTACATCTGCTGCCAATTTCACATAATCAGCCTTCGCAATTGATCTTGGTTAGCTATCATTGTTTTAAACATTTCAAATGCTGGGTGGTGGTGGTGGAAGAGGTGCATTGTTGCCAGATTGAGTCTGATTAGTTCTCAATAGTCCTCCTTGATTTCTGCACACCCTGATTCGAACTCTGCCCTTGATGGTTGTTACTACCCCAAGAGAAATTCGGATGATTCCTCCACCTCGAGTTGTAGTTGTTGCCATACCGTTGGTGATTATTTTCCGTACATTACTCAACAAAGTTCATCAACTGATTTGCACCACAACACTCACCCTGAGGCTCATTACCGCATACTTCACACCAAATTCAAGTTGCACTATACACCAGCTTGAGGTTGATTCAAGCTCATATTGCTGAAGTGGGTGTTGAGTTTGTTCTGCAACGCAGCTATCTAAAAGCAACGATAGCCGAAAACCATCCACTTAAATAAGACTCCCTCGCCGCTCTCTCTGTTCCTCCTCTAGAAGAGTCCATTCCACTCTGGATTTCCCGGGGAAATACGATTTAACAAAGTATACAGCTCATAAGTTTTTTCAATGCTTGTCCCAACTGCAGAGTCTAGAAATTTTTTGTGTGGGGTTCCAAACCCTCTATGGAAGTATGCAACCAGCACATCATTGGACTGGTGATGATGAGGACAACTCGTAACATAGATTTGAACCTTTCCCAAGCTTGATACAGATTCTCATCCTCTCTTTGTTTAAAACTTAGAATCTGACTTCTAAGTCTTGCTGTTTTACCGGATGGAAAGAACTGTATCAAAAAATTTCTTGCAAGATCATCCCAAGTGGTGATAGAATTAGGTGGCTCACTTTTAACCACCTCTTTGCTTCGCTAAGAGTGAAATGGGAACAATGTAAGCCTTACGTAATCAGATGATACTCCAGCGGGGGATGCAGTGTCACTTATCTCCAAAAAGTTTTGGAGATGTTTTTGAGGATCTTCATGAGGGAGACCTGTGAATTACCCGCTGGTGCGCACTGCACCATATTTCAAGCTTTAGCTCAAACCTCCCTCCTGGTTCAGTTTCAGAATACTTGATGTAACATTTTTGGCATGTGATTGCTATCATGAACCGGCCTATTGCTACTCAGGCACTAACTTTGCCCGTCCAACTGGCGGATTCTGTTGTTGCTCCAGGATTATTTGTCCTGAGCAACGTAGCTTCTTTTTTAGAGCTTCTCTTCTTGACGATGGAATTGTCTTTCCGGCTCTGGAAGGAATCCACCAGCTCCTTGTCTCTTGCCAGTGTTCAACCGGAATTCAATATCTGAAAAGACAATGTTAAGATCAAGTTGTCAGCACTTATATAGAAATTGTAAACTACCACCAAGAAAACAATTTTACCACTGCTATCTCAGTAACGGGCGCTCAAAACTTGTTCGGGGCTTTTGCAACTACACGCAAGTGCAATGGGTCGAACAAGTAATAAATGGCTAAAGTAAGCTGCTATCGATCCCACAGGGACTGAACCAAGGTAATAATCAACTTATGTTAATGAACTCTTAACTTTAAAAATACAGACAACAATTAAATAGATTTTGAGAGTTTAGTTTCCTAATTTATACCAATCTACATGTAAATTATAAAGTGAGTCTGAACTATAGTAATGTTATTAAGCTTTGAGGCTAAAACGAATATGTATGGAAGCAATTTATCGACACACCGTTAACTTTCGGTTGCTGGTCATGAATTATTGCCTTATGATTGAAACTTTCATATTCTACCCAACTTAAGAATCATGAACCTTCAACCTACATTTCGTGATAAAAGAATTTCATGTTCTAGCCATACAAACCGATTCCCTTAATCAACTAATACGACTTTCAGATATATTTCTATTCTGAATGTGAATCAATTTCAATTTTTCAAACTAAGAAGAGGACATATCCTACCAATTCAAACCTTTCCAATTTCTTTCCTTTTCAAGATCAAAACCGGATTTTAGATATATATTAACATTGGCCGAATAATAATTTAATAAGAACAAGAATTGATAGAACAACCATTGAAGAAAAGATGAAAAACCAAAATGATCAACAATTACATTCCACTACAATTGTACTTAACCTCAGCAAGAAGTGGAATTAAATTTCATTTGTGGATTAAACATCATCAAATGAGTATAAATCATACAAACAATTGAAACAAAGGAGAAAGAGATAGAGAAGAACCCTAAGATTTTCGTCCCCTCAACTGCCTATAACCCACGTCCTTGCTCAACTAAGTCAGAATAATTAAAAATAAACCTAAGTGTGCTATTTATACTAGTGGGATTTTTTCCGGAATATTAGCAATGCACGGAGTGTATCGCTGAGCACCTCCTCCGTGACACGGGGCTAACGCAGACCCTCTCTGGAATCGTGTCCCTCAAGAATTACTCACCGCTTCACAAGATGCAACGCTGAGCTTGGACAACGGCCACGACGCCGTCATGAACCCTTACTGGAATTTGATGTTCCAGGTGAATATACCCAACGTGCCACGGCTTATCATGTGGCATTGCCTCTGTGTCATGGAGGCAATGTGACCTTCACTGAATTTGCCAAAAATAAATCAACCGAGGAAGATTGCCCCGCGATGGTACAAGTGATTACGCTCCATCACGGAGCCCTTATTTTTGTATGCTTTTTCTGAATCTTTCCACTGCTCGCTTTCAAGTCCATTTCCGATTTTTACCAACACGCATCTTAGCTTCCTAAAATTACATTTTCCCTGCAAAACAACACTAATCATGTTGGTTAGTATAAATTCACATTTTAACTACAAATCACATGAGAATGCACAAATAACGATAGAAAACAAGACGAAATGAAGCATTTGAGTATCACTTGGGCATATAATTCTACCCAAGATCACCTACTATAGTAAGATAAGGTAATTTTTCCACCTTGTAATTTTTCTTCAGTACAACAAAACGTGTAGTTATTGGTGATATGGTGCTCAGAATGAATAGTAAAAGAGGACTAGAATTGTTGCCTCCAAGAAGGATTAGAGAGTGGTTGGAACCCTTAGTATTTACAAGTTATCTAGACTCTTACAATAGCAAGTCAGGAAGGGGGAGTAAGATTGCCAATAGCACCTGCGTGTATATAAGAGAGTCCATCTGTAATAAACCCCCAATAATAGTAAAGCTCAAGTCAGAAAAAGGCTTGATTCCGCCTATAGCATGCTAATGACGGCAGGGCATACCTACAAGATAATAGTTATGCCTTAGTTTGTGATATCGAAGGATAGGAGGTCATATGAACAAAAATAGGCCTGAGTGAGAGTCAAAAGGAATATAGGTCAGTAGACCTGGTCGGTAAATATCCTTGACAGCATGATATAGGAGGCACGAACCCCAGAGCTCAACCCAAGGGAACAAGAGGAAAGACGTAAATATCTAATGGGGGAAAACCAGAATCACATCCAAAGTTGAAGCAAATTGATAAAGTATGGGACCACTTATGGATATCGAGAACTAAGCATCGGGCTAACAGTTAAGAGATTGTAAGGTTGTAGCCTAGAATGTTGCGACATCCCTGCCAGAGGAGAAAGTAAGCGAGTGCCGACACGTGAGACTTTAACCTAGAACACCTTTTGGAAACAAGGCCTAGTAGAGAGTTATTGGCCCTCGTGATAATAAGGGGTGAAATCATAAGACCCAGAGGTTGACTCTATATTCCAAGAGTAGCAGAACTTCGATTAGCAGACCATACTTCTGGAATTCAACAAAAATGCAATGGGTCAAGAGAACAGACCTATTTATGCCATGGAAAGACAGAAATATCATTGAATCATAGCAAACAGAGTCTAGCCGATGTGCCAGAAAAGACGCAACAAAGGTGAACTCCGAGGAGGCCAATCTAGGGGATGGTTGTGCCTGCAAGGGAGTGGAGAGTAATTAACATGAATACAGTCACAAGGTTATCTCATACCAAGTGTAATTTGACTTCATTTGAACCAGTATAGAGAGGCTTGTGAGATCTTATTTGTGTCTCACGATGAAATTATGTCGTAGTTAAGACTTATGTCGGGTTAAATATCCCATAAGTAGTTGGAGTGCGTGGAGCTCCAGTGTTTGATAAACTCTAACAGAGAGACGCAATTTACGACTAAGTTCTAGAAAAAGGCGTTAGAATAGATGGCGACACATGTCAACTTAAGCACGGTTCCTCGTACCCAAACAGGTGGCCAAGCAGAATATAACTCAGACCTAGAGGTCCATTATAAATGGGAAGTGGAAGCCCCCGAATGATGACTTAAAGTAGATAAATTAGAGGTAGGCAGACCCGAGCATGTTAAAATGGGCAGACAGAAAAAGCCAAACTTATCAGGAAAAAGGGTACCGACAGTCAGGGTCGCTAAAAGTTTTACCCTAACGTATAGCGTAGGCAGTTAAGAATTGAAGCAATGGTCGGATATTTTTAAAGTTCACCGCGTTAAGAGATTTGTAAAGTTATTGCAGATTCATTGGTTGTATCCTATCCTCTAGAGAATAGGCCAAGAGGTAGAGTTGCCTCCAAAGCTCGAACCAGTCCTTTCAACTTTCATATGTTGATGCTGCAAAGGGGCATAGATGAATCATCCCAAGATTTTCTAGTTGAGGACGTTCAAGTTACAGGGGAATTAACCAACAAGAAGTCCAGTCGCCATATTAGATCGGCAGTTTATATAGTTCAGATGATGTTACTATCCAGCTGCTATTTTATTGCTTATTTTATCAATATTGCCTGGCTTGACTACAATCTTGTTGTGAAATACAGATAGTGTCATATGAAATGCGTGTGTTGGACTTTTGCATTTCAAGATTTTCAGATATCCAATTATAGTAGACTGCCGAAATTTTTTCTGAGATAACAGCTGAAAGAGCGACTCCTGTAAGGCACCGGGACATTCGAGAGGATGAATGTTCCCCGGGGAGGGCACCCCATAAAAGTTAATGATTAGTAAGGCATGAATGCGACGGCGCGCTATATGACGTGGAAAAAGCCTCGCAGGCAGGGTCAGGCGATGAAGCCGCGGGGCCAGCGCGATGCGCCACCAAGAGATCGCTGCAGTGGGCGCGCGCGCTGAAGGTGGAAGCCTCAATGGGAGGCACGAGCCACACCCTCACCGCCCAAGCATAATATAAATCCTCCTTTGATTCTTAAATCATTTGCAACAAGAGACTTGTCCAGAGAGAGAAAAGTCGGGGGTTTTAATGGTTTTCGCTCTAATTACGCTACGAAACACCGCTGAATTCAAATAAACTTCGGGTATCAAAGTTTAAGCCCGTAGAGCATTACTATGGAGTTAGCTCTCGCGTAAATTCGGCCCAAAATCGTAGTCCACTGAGAAAAAGCCGGAATTGCTCCAAATTAATTTATATACAATCACGTGCTTTAAGTGCATTTCCTTGAACTCTCGAAAGAATAAGGCAATGTATTGTTAAGTTGAAGTATAGTCAGTATTGGTATTAAAAGTTATCATTTTGTTTGAATTTGTATTGAAATTCATTTCTTTCTCCCAGTATAATGGATACAGCTTAAAGAGAGTCACGTAGTCCATAGTTGAAACTCATCTGCTATTCAAAGAAAGCTGACAATTAAGGTATGTAAGGCTTGAACCTCGGCAAGTATTCTCACTGTATAGTGTTACCACATATGTTCTTGAATAGAAATAATAATCCCATATCTCAGATAGTCGCTACCAGTAAATTGTGATTAGACATATTGTAATTAATCATTAATGTATATAAAGATCACATATGCTGTGATTAGCTTCTACTGTGACTTACGGTTATATGTCTCTGAGTTAGCTGCTATAAAATGTATATAGATTATAACGTAGTGTCTCTCGTCGAGAAAGAGCATGCCGGGTTGTGTCACAGGCTAGGAGAATCATAGAAATTCCTTTGTTCTTCGCCCAGTGTTTGTAACCGCACGTTATATTGTCACCCTAGACCCTAGAAGCTCATAGACAGTTATTAGGACTAAGTTAGTAAACTGAACAGCATCGGCGCAGCCAGTATATAACACCAACATGTATGCCAGGCTGTCAATAGAGCTCGCCCATAGACCATTGGCATCTCTTGACGCTCTAGGGCCAGAATTATGTGAGTATGGCCGCACCCTGCAGTCAGTGGCATCAGAGTTTCCTGGAGAGTTGAAGGTCAGTCCTCCACATAGTGGCTATTACATAGTACAAATAGCTTTAGTCGACGTGGTGCTTATCACACAAATCATTTCAAGGCACCACCGCTTGTATAAGCCTCATAGAACAAGAGATACCCTAAGGTGGGGAAGTTTTTTTTTGTAGTTGGATACAGGGCCAATGCCCCAACCTAATCTTGCTAGATATCTAGGTACAGGCTGTCGGGAACGGCTAAGTCCAGATAAAAAAATACCTTACGAAGTTAGATCGCCTTAGAAGGCATATGAAATCTAAACAGACTCGCTTAGCGTCTAAGGTACTAGAACCACACACAGTATTACCTCCAGGATAAGAGTTGTAATATGCTACCTATAGGGGTTAGGGCTGACTGCTCAGGAGTACATCTGACTAGTAGTAGCCCTGTACAGTTGTTTTACGCAGAGGGAAAGCATCCTAGAGAAACCTCGTCATGGTCATCTCTGTTATGAATAGTATAGAGACAATAGTGAAAACATAGTAACCATCGCTAGAATAACTCTAGCCAGTTTGGTTACCGTATAAGATATTTCGGGTATGAATGTTATTGCCTATAAAGTAATGTACACCAGAGCAGTATGATGTCCGAAGGAACTAGAGGAGGCCGTGAGGTTCGCATCGCCTAGTCACAACAGCCATTATGACGAGAAGCCGGCCTAGCCCGGAGGTACGCTTATTGAGTTACATTATAACCCACAATCGAGCCAAGGCTCGGGCCCAGTCACAGTCATAGCATGATCCATAGTCGAGCCAAGTGCCTCGGGATCTACATACAAAGAATTACATTATGACCATAGTCGATCCAAGGCCCGGGTCCAAACTTATCCGAGGTTACGTTATGATCCATAGTCGGGCCCAGGCTCGGAGTCCAGTTACACAGCCAGACAGTTCAGACACAGACACAGCCATAGTAGCATATCAGGCTCAGACGTGTATTTAGAGAATGAGTAACCCAGAGTTACAAGATGCTCTGATAGTTTCAAGTAGCCAGGTAGTAGGAGTAGAATCTTTGTTTGTACTGTCGGGGCCATGGGGCCCGCAGGTTTTTCTATGTTGTTTGTACCTTCCAAGCTTGTGGGGGCCCGGGTTAGATTCTTTGCTTGTGCCCTTGTCTGCCAGTTATAGTTTATGAATGTGTAATCATACTGTCTTAGCTCACGCATTCGTAGCATTTTGTTAGATGCAGATTGTTCTAATAAGAAATCTTAATGTTAATCTTTTCCGCCCTTCTTTCTATTTATTCCCAGTCTTATTCAGCTTATTTAATTCTCATATTCGGTACATATTGTACAGACGCCTCCCCTGCGCGCTGCATTACTTGCCTTCAAGTTTAGATTACTGCAGCGCGCAGGCCTTCGCAGCAAATGCTCAGAGTCAGCAGCTTAGCGCTCCTTTCATTCAATGCTGTGTAGAGATTCAGTCTTTTATTTGTATAAGCATTTGGGCATTCTCAGAGGCTTGCAGACTACAATTGTCAGTTAGTTAGGTTTTGTTAGCCGTTTGGGGCCCATATACGTCTTATTTTACGTGTTGGCCATGTGGGTCCTAGTATAGCTCTGATTTCCACTTCTGGGCTTAACTAGATATCATGGTAGTCTTGTTGGCCCGCATAGGATTTCCTCTTATTGTTGTTGCTGGTTAGTTATTTTCCTTTATAGGTGGCTATGCAAAGCCTGTTGTTTCTTGAATTAAGTTGCACACTGGCACCAGACGCAGCTTGGCCTAGTCAGGTCAGTCAGATTATAGTGTGGCACTAGTGCTGGCCATGCCTCCCAAGGTAGGGCATGACATACTGACGAATAATTTTATACTGTATCATTTTATGATACAGCTGCAGGATCTCAGTCTCACTCGCTAGCCGATCACTCTCTGAAGACTTCTGCTCACAGGAATCCTCATCTTTCGAGGACGGAGATTATTTCATTCAGCTACATTTTCTTTCTTCTATTTAGACTTGGAGTTAGCTGGGGCTTGTCCCAACAACTCATCAATGGTAGTGGCTTTCAAACGCAGATTTGGTTTTCGACATGTAGCTTGTTTAAAACATTTTTTAATTTTATAAACCAGCTTATTTCTTTCAAGTATTTATATTTTTGTCAAATTCTCGTTGTATATATTTTATGTTACTCGTAATGCTAGTGTATGATAGACCAGGGTTGACTTGGGGTTACTAGACTCCAAGTGCCTTTCCCATCCAGGTGGCCAGAATATAAAACTTGGTAACAGAAACAGGTTTGAGTAACTCTATTATCCGAAATATCGAGTAGAAATCATGGTGGAGTGCGTCAACACCAATGACGGCATGAGATGTTGACAGGAGTTCCTTATTTACACTTCTATCGTATTGAAATCTCATCGGCAATTATTCCTAACTCAAGTTACTTATTTCATTTCAGTGAATCAGCGCCCGCGACGCGTAATGGAAGAAGGCCAAGAATGCTCACCGACTGCCCCACCAACCCCGACAGCTCCTTAAGATGAGGTAATATCTACCACTGAATTTAGGGTGGCCATTCAATTGTTGGCCTAAACAGTCACCAACTAGGCGAACCAACAAGTGGTTCCAATCAACAACAATGGTTCCGCAGCAGCTTCTCGGGTGCGGGATTTCACTGGATAAACCCTCCGGATTTTCATATCTAAGATGGAGAGACCCACAAGGATTTGTGCACAAAATTCAAAAGATCGCCCGAATTATGGGTTTCAGTCCCTCAGAGAGTGCCGACTCTGGTTTCCTACTAGCTGGAAAGGGGTAGCCCAGGTCTGGTAATGAGCAAAGGGAAGGTGGGGAGGCCGGGAAGCGTGGAGCAAAGGGAATGGAGGAGTTCACTACAGCCTTCCTGGACAAATTCTTCCCTCGGGAGCTTAGGGAGGCAAAGGTAGTAGAGTTCATGAATTTGAGGTAGGGAAATCGGACAATAAAAGAGTACGCTCTGGTGTTCACCAGGTTGTCCAAATATGCTCCAGAGATGGTGGCCGAGCCAAGGGCTCGCATGCTGAAATTTGTAAATGGGGTGTCGAACCTGGTCCTCAAAGAGTGCAGGACAAACATGCCGATTAAGGATATTAACCTCCAGCCTAATTGTCTATGCCCAACAAATTGAGGCTGAAAAGTGAGGGACATGGAGTTAAAGAACAAGAGGGCAAGGAGTGGACAATCATATTATGGACACCAGAGGTTCGGCGGTAGCAGCCGCCCATAGAAGCAGCAGCAAAGCAGAGCTCCAACACTCCACCAAACATAAAGTACCCCTACCTTTCAGTCCTGTCAAGAGGGGCAGAGCATCCGGGCTCTCAGTCCCAGAGCTACAGTGCCGGAAATAGATATCCAGCTTGTCTTGGAGTAAAAGAACCATCTAGGAGAGTGTTTTCAGGGTTTAGAGGGTTGTTTTGGTTGTGGCCAGCTTGGTCATTGGCTTAAGGAATGCCCGCCAATGGGACGGGGAAGGTCACAATCCACTACCTTAGCAGCTCTATCAGGCCGACCAGCTCAGCAGGCCGACCCTTTAGGTACGAATGGCGACCAATGGCAAAATTATTTTTATGTATTATCATCTCATCAGGATCAAGAGAACTCATTGGATGTGGTCACGGGTATGTTACGTCTTTTCCACCTAGATGTATATTCCCTACTAGATCTAGGGGCCACCCTATCATTCGTGACTCCCTACATAGCAATACAATTTGATATCAGTCCATAGGTCCTCTCGAAACTATTTTCAGTCTCCACCCTCAGCATAGCGAGTCACTTAGAGTCAATGTGGGTGTATAGAACCGCCCAATTCGGGCCAATAAAGTCATTCCGCATGACCTTGTAGAGTTAGACATGGTCGCACTTTGACCTCATTCTTGGCATGTATTGGTTAGCACTCTGCTATGCCTCAGTCGACTGCAGAACTAGGATCGTCAAGTTTTAGTTCCATAATGAGCTAGCTCTAGAATGGTCGGGCAGTAGTTCAGCGCCTAAGGGTAAGTTTATTTCCTACCTTAAGGCCAAGAAGCTCACATATAAGGGATGTATCTACCATATAGTTCAGGTCAAAGACTCCGACTGAGACCCCAACTATCCAGTCAATCCCTGTTGTCAGAGAATTTCTAGATGTGTTTCCTGAAGATCTTCCTGGAGTTCCCAACGGGAAATCGACTTCGGTATAGACCTTATTCTAGATACTCAGCCCATCTCCATCTGCCTTAAAGAATGGCTCCAAATGAACTTAAGGAGTTGAAGGAGAAGCTAAAATATCTTCATGATAAGGTTTTACTCAACATCTCTCCCTAGGGTTCTAATGCTTTTCGTGTGAAAGAAAGACGGTACCTCAGAATGTGCATCAACTAACATCAATTGAACAAAGTCACGCTAGGAACAGATATTCCCTACCCGTAATTGATGACTGCTCGACTGTCTCGTGAACTAAATTGTTTCTCCAAATAAATCTCAGGTTGGGGTCACCAGCTTAGAGTCAGAGAGTGTGACATACTGAAAACAGCTTTTAGGACTTGGTATGGTCACGACGAGCTTGGGGTTATGTCCTTTCGACTAACAAATGCCTGTAATACTTATGGACTGATGAACAGAGTCTTTAAGCAATATCAGATATGTTTGTCATAGTATTTATCGACGACATTCTGCTATACTCCAGAAATGATGAATAGCATGCTAATTACCTGAGGATAGTGCTTCATACACTCAGAGACCGCCAGCTATTCGCCAAGTTCAACAAGTGCGAATTTTGGTTGAAGTTCGTGACTTTCCCGGGCCATGTGGTCTGGTGAGGGTATTTATATTGATCCTCAAAAGATAGAAGTAGTGAAAGACTGGCCCAGACCTATCTCCCTGACTGAAATCAAAAAGTTTCTTGGGTTTGGCCAATTATTAACGATGTTTGTGGAAGGAGTTTTTTATAGCATCTCCTCCGACTAGGCCGACTCAAAAGAAGGTGAAATTCTGGTCAGATGCGTGTTAAGAAGAGTTTCAAGGAGTTAAAACTTGACTCACTACTGCGCCAGTGTTGACTCTACTGAAGGATTGGTAGATGGATTTGTATACTGTGATGCTTCCAAAGTTGGACTGATTGTGTTCTAATGCAGCGGGCAAGGTGACAGCCTATTCTCTAGACAAATTTCAAGGTTCATAAGAAGAATTATCCATCTCATGACTTGGAGTTCGCAGCGGTGGTGTTTGCATTGAAAATATAGAGACACTATCTGTACGGGGCTCATGTAGATGTTTTCACCAATCATAAGAGCCTTCAGTGTATTCAATATAAGGACCTAAATCTTCATGAGAGAAGGTGGTTAGAGCTCCGGCTTCTCATGACATGAGTGTGTTATATCATCCGGGAAAAGCCAATGTGGTGGCGATGCCCTAACCAGAGTATCTCGCGGGTAGCGTGGCTCATGTTGAAGAAGGCAAAAGGAATTGGCGAAGGATAGCTCCACAGACTAGCTCGGCTAGGGGTGCGCTTGGTTGACTCAACAGGGTGGAGGGTGATGCAAAGTGGGTCGATTCCTTGGTTGTTGCAGTTAAGTCCAAATATGATGAAGATCCCATTTTACTTAAACTTAAAGAAGGAGGTTTTCAGAACGATATTGAGGCTTTCTCCAAAGGGGGAGATGGTATGCTCTGTTATCGTGGCAGATTGTGTGTACCGAACATTGGTGATTTGAGCTAACAGATATTGGCTGAAGCACAGCTCGAGATACTCCATCCACCCTGGGAAAAACAAATGTACCACGATTTGCGGGATATTTATTAGGGAACGGCATGAAGAGAGACATCACTGAATTCGTAGCTAAGTGCCTGAACTGAGCAAAGCAAGTCAAGGTAGAGCACCAAAGACCGGGAGATATAAACTAGGATATCAACATACCCACCTGGAAAGAAATGAATATGGATTTTATTACGGGTCTGCCTCAAACTTTCGGCAACATGATTATATATGGGTAGTAGTAGACCGATGACTAAGGTATATTTCCTCACAATTAAGACTATAGATTCACTTTTTATATTTGGGAGTTGTCTTAGACTTCATAGGGTGCCATTGTCCATTATTTTTGACAAAAGTACTCCAGTTCAGCTCGCATTTTTGGAAGTCTTTTCAGAAGGGACTTGGTACCCAGGTCAAGTCAGCACAGCCTGCACCCGCAGATAGATGGGAAAGCTGAGCACTATACTGCACTTAGAAGATATGTTGAGAGCGTGTGCGATCGATTTCATGGGCAGTTGAGATAGATCACTTGCCCCTTATCGAGTTTGCGTACAACAACAACTACCACCAGTATCCAGATGGCCCCGTTTGAGGCATTGTATGGTAGAGGTGCAGATTCCTATTGGGTAGGTTTGAAGTTGGTGAATCTACTATACTGGGCCAGACGCACCATGAAGCTATGAAAAGGTACAACTTATTAGAGAAAGATTGGAAACAGCTAAGAGTCGTCAGAAATCTTGTGCTGATGTGAGGAGAATAGAATTGGAGTTTGTTAGGATGACTAGGTCTATCTGAAAATTTCACCCATGAAAGGGGTGATGAGATTTGGGAAGAAGGGAAAGCTCAGTCCAAGATATGTGGGAACCCAGAGAATTATGAGGTGAATTGGCAAGGTAGCTTATGAGTTGAATTACTCAGAATTGGCATCTGTGCACCCAGTATTCCATGTCTCTTTACTTATTGAAGAAGTGCACGTTGATCCAACTTCAATTGTGTTATTGGACAAATAGGGGAGTGGAAGATAGCCTTTCATATGAGGAGGTCCTAGTCCAGATCCTGACTGTCAGGTTCGTGTTGAGGAACAAAGAAGTAGCTTCAGTCAAATTCTTGCGGAGGGAATCAGCAGGTTGAGGGAGCTGCGTGGGAGTCTGAAGCGGCATGATGGCTAGATACCCCATTTGTCTGTCTCCAACTCAGTTTCAGTTCAAGATATCAACCCCTTTTCCCAAAACTGTTTTTAGTTCATATATCTCAATTTCTTTTTCATGTAGGTGAATATGTGCATGATTAGTGAATTCAAATTAAAACTTGTGACCCAAAGCCGTAGGTAGTCATTCTACTAGTTTCAAATTTTCATGATCAGCATTTGTTCATAAAGATTGCCATTCTCTGCTTTCCTGAGTTTTCCCAACATTCAAGAACGAATGTTCCCAAGGGGGAGATATTACACGCCTCTGAAAACTCAAAGACTAGACCCGAACTCCAAAATAGAGAAAACTCGAAATTTTAAGCACTAGTCGTTCTGTGACCTGCGGGGAGGACCATGAGTCGTTAAGTGACTCGTGGTGAGGCCTGTGGACTTAGTAAATTTTTTGGAGAATGGGATGACCATGGGTGTGACCATGATTCGTGATATGACCCGTGTTCTGAGACAAATTTTAGCGGAAAATGTCGTAGTATATCCAACGTGTCCTCACCATGACTCGTTTGGGGCACCACGAGTCGTGCTGTCACCCGTGGGACTCCAAGGTTGAGGCAGTGTAGTCCACGAGAGGTGACCACTTATCGTGGTCACTAACCACGACCTGTTAGGGTCCTCATGGTGACCAACAGTGATTTCGTGCAAAGGAACCTCACGAGTGTACCATGGAGTCGTGTCACCGATCACGACCCGTTAGATCACCCGTGAGAGGACTGACAACTCAGCTTTCCTGCGAGTTTCAAGGGTCTTTCAGTAACTTCTCACCCTCCTAGACTCTAAACTATGTTTGCTTAAGAATATTTTCATACTTATTAGAAATAATGGTTCCTTTCCTCATTCTCCCATCCAGACTCTCAAAATTCATCGTAGAACTTCTCAGAACCTTTCAGAGCAAGATCTAGACAACCTTTTCTCCTAGTTTCTCAAGAAAAATTCTTCAAGATTCTTCACCAGGTATGTGGGGAATTCAACAAGGGAATAGTTCTTCCTTCGTCCCCAAATTCCTCCCTATGTCTCTATGCTTGTAACCTTGAAACTACTGAATGTCAAGAATTGCTAGTTTATACTTGTCTAAACTATGGGATATTATACCATGTTAATAATAGATATTTTCCACCAGTGTGTGATTGAAATGATGTTAAATCTTGTGGAGTGAAATTTAGCTCTATTGCTTGAACGAAATTTTTTAAATTTGCATTAGTGCTTGAATAGAAATTTTGCTTGGATTTATCAGTATTGTGGAACTATGTTGTTAGTGGTGGCATTGAAACTAAATCAGATTGTTGTCAGTTCAGTTTTAGTAAGAATGTTAGAATTCTAAGTATCAGTCAGAAAATGTCAACCGATCAGCTTGACTACGTAAATTCTAGGTGCCAATAGTACCTCCGGTTATCAAAATCAAATTCAGAATTCAGTTTTATTGGTCCACTAGGTGGTTATGAAACTTTAGATAAGCGGCTCTGACTAGCCTTAGGACCCCAGTTTCTAAATTTCAGTTAGTTCTTTAGACGGTTACGGCGCCTGCATAAGCACCCTAATTACCTAGAATCCAGCTAAAATTTAGTCCGATAAGACTCTCAGGGTGCTTTCAAATATGTATCCCTGACTAGTCTTGGGACCCAGTTTCGAGCTATCATCTTAGTACTCAGTTTAGGACTATCCAAAGGGGGAGCAGGACTTAGCACTGAGCGGACTGTGTTCTAGTGCATCCAAGTTCCCGTAACTATGTTGCCATTGTAGATTGGTAGTATTTATTGGCTTGATTGGCCACAGACTCTTGTGATCACTCAGTTCATGCCTTTATACCCGGGCAAGGTATATTAGGTCTACCGATGAGGTGTAGTACATCGGACTCCACGCTCCAACTCACGTTATATGCTCCATTATAGACTCTCCCACTAGTTAGCCTACCAGGCTTTAGATCAGTTTAGATCCGTATTCCAAATTTAGAACATTTTTTGACTATCAGATTGTGGTTTTTTAGACCATCTCAGTTTTTCGCTATTCAACAAGAGCTTTAGTTGGTCATTGCATGTCTTTTCGCCTCAAAGATTTTTATTCCATTGTGTTATATTTCTTCCTCACTTACTCAGTACACATTCAAAGTACCTACCGCATACGTTTATGTTGTATCATTTTACGATACAAGCAGAGGATCTCGGCCTCACTGTTAGTCATCGCTCCGAAGACTTTAGGTTCTAGTTTGTGAGTCCTCATTCTCTGAGGACGGAGATTATTTCATTAAGTTATATTTTCTTTCTTTCTATTTAGACTTTGACTTAGCCGGGGCTGATCCTAATAACCTAATAGTGGTAGTGGCTTTCAAAACGTACGATTTGATTTTTCTTTGATTGTAGCTTTGTTCAAATATTTTTAAATATTATGAACTAGCTTTATTTCTTTCAAGTATTTATATTTTTACTTAAAATTTTGTTGTATATATTTATATGTTACTCAGAATGCCGTTGTATGATAGGCCAGGAGTTGTGCTTATTTGTGATTCGTGCTTATTTGTGACTTAAATGTCGCGGTCCAGCCCGTGTAAGCTCTCAGGGCGTGACATGAATTTTGTGATTCAAATGAACTTTGAAAAGTATTGCTGCTATCATGATATGGTAACATATATATAAGAATAGGAGTATTTTTTTTTTGCAAAAAGTCTAAACACAATAGATTGTGGGGTTTAGGCACGACTCCAACCTGTATATATATCAAACGAAAGAAGAATAGAGAGGAGGACATAGACCTTTGCCTATATACAAAAGTGAAAAGTGTGTAAGACCACTCTTAATAAATTGCAAAGAACCAATTGGCCTTGGGGATAAATTCTCAATCAAGAGAAGGAGTTGACCTATACAAAAGGGGGGGTTTATACAAGTAGTTAAGACTATTATACAAGTGTTATCAATTAGTATCATTAAACACATAATGATTTCTCTTAGTTTTGAATCTAAAATTTGGGACTCCTCCTCTATCCATTCTAATCATGGTAGGTAGTGAGACAGAATCATCAAATTGGATATGAGTTCTATTCTTTTCTCCCAGATTAGCCAGTAATACGCTCTTATTACCCCTCTCTATAAATATGACAAAAGGAGCAATTGATACTATTAGAGAAGGAAGATATCTTTTATAATTTGTTGCATGTAGCAAGGAGTCTTCATTTTGTTATTAATCATGTTGATAACAATTTGCGAGTCAAATTCAATAATCACCATAGTGTATCTTCCGACAATACACAAATGTGCACCTTGAACTAGAGCTCGACTTCGCCCATGTCATATCGCAGACCGACCACAATCTTCTTACATAGGCAAAGTGAGAAAATTACCATTATGATCTCTTATTATACCACCACCACTCGAGCTACCTGGGTTGCCTTTACTGTCCATCCATGTTAAGTTTAACCCAACCATAGTTAGGCTTCTTCCATATTACCATCACACTGAAGATGAGCTATTTTATATTGTGAATATTATGCAGAGATCTGGAACCATAGATAGTCGAGCACTATGAAACTGGCATTATATGATAGCCAAGTTTCTACAAACTTGTTTATAATGCAATTGCTAGACATATGAATGTTATCAAATCTGGAGGAGCATCTATTCTTCCAAATTTCACAACATGTGAGAGTGAGAATAATTTGAAGGGCATTTGTGTGGACAGGCTTATTAGACTTAGAGCGCCATCAAGACATCACCAATTGTCTAATATCTCCAAATCTGAGAAAAATACCAAAATCCTATCCAATAACATACCAAACTCTTTACACATCACTATCACAAAATAAATGGTTGATACTTTCTTTCATGAGTTCCGCAACATGAGCATCTAGAAGGAAAAAGTCATCTTAAATCTCTTTTAAGTCCATCATCAGTGATAAGACTTTGTGGAATATTCTGTGCCATGAGAAATAAATTTATATGGAAGCTTTTTGTGCCACATCATGGTGGAGTGATGATTATTCCTTTGCTTCCTGGAGATAGTGCTAAATGCTTGTACAAGAAAAACTTGCTGAATTATTATTGGTCCATATAAGCTTATCCAATTTATCATTTGAGATCTCTATCTTCTGGATATGAGAGATTAAGTTATTAGAAATATGATTCGTAAGCTTAGAAATATTTCATCCTCCATAAGAATGAAGGCATTAAGTATAACTCTTGTGGGAGCATTCTGATAGTTAATAACATTGGTCAGAGCCTTTTCCAAAACTAATTATCCCACCAAAAGTTTACCATTCCAGGGTCTATGTTTCAAATAATAAACTTCTCCACATCCTGCTTAATGTTCATCAATCTCTATTGACCGTAATACCATTTTCTTTGGACAGGATGTTTTATTCTATAATATTTGCCTCCATCACCTCCCTTAGCAGAGTTGTTAGCTCTAAAGTTCCACTAAGTCTTAGTAGAGAAGATTCTATGGTAGTCATGTAAGGATCTAAAGCTTGCTCCATTCACATTTGTAGAATAGCACAAGTTTTTCCAAGCTATCCAATGCTTGTATTTAATACCCTTCTTTTTTCCCCAAAATAAATTAGAGATGATCTTCAATCTGGTTAAGGGCAGTTTGGGGGGGGTGGAGATAGCAGCCAAAATATGAAGAAAGAAGAGATTGTAACACATATTTGATAAGAACAACTTACCTCCATACGAGTAATTTCCTTGTCATCCTTATATTTTGTTGGAGATTTTAACCATTGTTGTGTTGAAATAAACTACTATTTTTCTCCCAATATAAATAGGACAAATCAAGATAATAAATTGAAAATTGAAGGTGGTTGAAGTCATTAATGAGAACAATCTCCCGATGTGATCTTCGCTTGCTGAAGAGACATAGAAACCATACTTATTCTTATTTATCAGTTAACTAGAAATATGTTCATATATCTCTAAATTTCTTATCATTTTTGAATAGAATAGGATCACCTCGATGAGAATAGAATTGTATCATCAGCATAGCGTAGGTGAGAAATGTCAGGCCTTCTCTCAATAGAAGATTATGGAATGAAATCCTCTTGGTAGAGATTGCTCATAAGCCTGGACAGTATTTAATACTGATCAGAAATAGTGATGGAGATAAAAGATCTCCCTACTTGATGCCTCTAGTTAATTTGAAGAAGTGATGTCTTGATCCATTGAGGTTCACAAAGTACCATACATTTGAGATCACTCTCCAGATTCTGTCTATTCATAATCAGCAAATCCCATTCTTCTAAGCATTATATATAGATATTTCCGGTCCATTTTATCATATGTCTTTGTCATGTCAAGTTTCATGACAAAGTTGCCATTATCTGATGCTTGGTTGATGTCATGCACTATTTCCTGTGTCCAAATAATGTTATCAATGACTGACCTTCCTTTAATAAAATCAGTTTGAATGGAGAAATTATTATTCATTAAAGGGGCTAATCTTTGATTCAAGATTTTAGAAATAATCTTATTAGAAAAGTTGCCAAGGCTATAATGTTGAGGGCCGTAATATATATATATATATATATATATATATATATATATATATATATATATATATATATATATATATATATATATATATATATACACAAACTCAGATGAGGAAAGGGCCCGTCTCAGGGCCCAACATTACAAGTTTTATTTATATTTTTTGGATAAAATTATTTAACTTTATTCTTTTCTATTTAAGCACATAAAAAACAATAATAATACAAAAATTATAAAATACAATAATAATACAAAAATTATAAAATACAATAATAATATAAAATTTATAATATATTAAATATATTAACTATTTGTATTAATAAAAATTTAAAATTAATATGTATCATAGAAGATGAAAAGAAAAAAATACGATTGCTTTAATTTATGTCTTGTATATACTAAAATTAAGGTAATAATTTAGTACAATAAATAACAAAAATAGTTTCAAAGAGATTTACGTATCAAATAAGATATTATAGTACTACTAAAAAGTTAAAAGACATTGACAATTATTAATATGATATAAATTATAGCTAGATATGATAATTTATACATATACCTTTAAATATTTTAGAGTCTAACATATGTAATTTTCTTAAATATAGAAGTAAATGTAAATAAAATTATATATTTTTTCTTTTAGAATTGAAGAAAGATTTAGTAAATATGTATGCTTTTATTTTTTATTTCATTTCAAAATAAGTGGTGTCTCACCTAATCAATTAAATATTACTTGATGTTCTTCCAATTTTATTCTTATTTAATTAAATAAAATTACATAGTCAAAAAAATACCAAAGAGCTATATCTTTTTCAAGATAGTTATTAAAAATAAATTATTAAGGGTCTGTTTAGAAAGCCACTGTATAATTGGAATTGGTGTAATTACTAGGGTAGTAATTACACAACCTAGTAATTACACAGTATAGTAATTACGATGACTGCTTATTTTTCATGATGTAATTACAATGTAATTACAAGTGTACTGTTTGGGCTGCACAAGTGTAATTACACAGTTAAATTAATTTTTAATGATAAAAGTTAATTATCAAAATTAATATTTGACAAATATATGTCTTTATAAATGATATTAAAATTAGGTATTTAAGATACATATATTATCTCTAAAAAATAAAATAAATAATGGGTAAATACATATTTTTAACTAATATGATTAAAAATATAATAGTTAGATTAATTTTATAAATAAAATTTAATTATCAAAAATTAATATTTGACAAATATCTTTATAAATAATATTAAATTAGGTATTTAAGATACATATTATCTATAAAAAATAAAATAAATAAAAAATATATATTTTTAACTAATATAATTAAAATAATAATAGTTAGATTAATTTTTAAAAATTAAAAAATTTTGGGGTTTTTTTTTTTTTATGAATTTTGAGTTTTTTTAATTTTTTATTTTTTAAACTTTTTAAAAATACATATTTTCTCTGAAAAATATAAACAATTAATATATATATATATATATATATATATATATATATATATATATATATATATATATATATATTTAACTAATATGACTAAAAAATAATAGATACATATTTTAAATTAAAATATTTTAATTCTAATTAATTATAAAAATTAAAATTCATATTTTTTAAGATAATTATATATATAATTTTTGCACTTTTTCTGTTTTTAAAATTTTATCTTAGTGTATTTTTTAATTATTCAAATATTTAAAAATATTTTTATTTTTTTTATTTGATAATTGGTTTTTTGATTTTTTAATTTTTGTAATATATTAAAACAAACAAATTAGAACCGAAAATATAATATAAATTCAAAAAAAATAAACATAATACTCTTGTGTCAAATTTCAACATAACTTAAAATAAGTTTCAATATAACTTAGGTAGATATAATTCAAAAGAAAATGCAAACAAGTTAATAACATAATTAAATAATAAAAATTCTATGTTAACTCAAAAATTAGAATAATAATGATATTTTTAAAATAAAAAATAAAATAAAAAATAAAAAAATACGAGCAATTACATAAAATCACAAGAAGTAAAGGTCGTGGAAATGAGAAAAAGGAAATAAAAGATAATAATATAAATAAAATAAATTAAAAATAAAAATAAAAAACTAGAAATTAAAATGAAAAAATAAAAAAATTAAAAAAATTAAAAAAATTAAAAAAATTAAAATAACTTCGTAATTACAATTCACGTAATTACCTGCAATTCTCACCTCCCCCTAGGAATTGGAGAGTGTAATTACACCCTCCCAATTACACCAAATTTCCTATTGACCATGTAATTACCTGGTCAAACAAACATGTCAAACTGTGTAATTACACTCAATTACACTCAAATCCAATTACCAGGTGACTTTACAAACTCTAAAAATACATCCTACTTTATAGGAATGAGAAGTTTTCTAATAGGTGTACCCCAAGATAAAAATACTATTTATTTCAAAATGGAGAGAATATATATATTGATGTTACTTTTCATTATAATGTTAAAGAGAATTTATTGATTGTTGGATATTTATTGTGGAAAGAGAAAGTATATACGAAAATACTAAAAAAGTTTGAATAATGCAAAATCAAAGAAAAACCTGTTAATAGCTTGGTCCAAAATGTCCCTATTATTAATTTTGATCAAAATAATTTTTCTAACAAACGTATTATTTTAACACATCTTTATAAATAAAAATATTGTAACCCCACATTAATTTTCATATATATAAGATTATAGTAACACATTATTATTTTTTGCTTAGATGATGATAAAATTAATTTCTTAAATAAAATAGAAGATATTTTTATTTTTCAACTTTAATGAAACTAAATATAAAATTGATCCTCTATTTAAACGAAGAACTATTATTTTAAAATATAATGAACATTTCTACTTTACTTTAATTTTAAGTATTCCATGCGTTTCATTTTATTTATCATGTTATTTTTTATACTTTCAAAAATATGAAAAAAATAAGTTAATTAAATTATCCTTATTTACTTTTGATCTTTTAATTCGATATACTATTCTTTTTACCACACTAATTTATTTATATTTATTAGAATAAAAATAAATGTAAAAATAAATTATAATTTAAAAATTAGAATAATAATTTTATACTAAATATTTTAGTAAATATTATAAAGGAAATATGTTATTTAAGTGAGAGAATAGCAAAATAGAGCAATTGGACTTAAGATTTTTTTTTTAAAATTCAAAAATTGATTTGATAACTTCAAAATTAAATTAAACCTTAATTTAATTACTAATTCAGGATTTTAATTTTTAAATTAATTTTAAATATTTAAAATGAAACTAAATATAAAATTGATCCTTTATTTAAATGAAGAACTATTATTTTAAAACATAATGAACATTTATACTTTACTTTAATTTCAAGTATTCCATGTAGTTCATTTTATTTATCATGTGATTTTTTATACTTTAAAAAAGAAAATTTTAATTAAATTATAAAAACGAATTTTGTTTTTAAAAAATATAAAAAAACTAAAAAAAATAAAAAAAATAAAAAAAATAAAAAAAATAAAAAAAATATAATGATTTTTTAAATTATAATTTAAAATTAGAACAATACTTTTTTTATACTATATATCTAGTAAATATTATGAATAGAAAATATGTTATTAAAGTGAGAGAATAGCAAAATAGAGCAACTATATTAAATATTGTACTAACTTAAGAAAACAAAAGAAAGTGTATATAATACTAATACTAATAATACTAATACTAATAATAATAATAATAATAATAATAATAATAATAATAATAATAATAATAATAATAATAATAATAATAATAATAATAATAATAATAATAAAAGAATTGCTCTATAACCTTTTGAAATAGGATATAAGCCCCACATTTTAAAATATAAACATAAAAAATAAAAAAATTAAAAAAATTAAAAAAATTAAAAAAATTAAAAAAATTAAAAAAATTAATTCAATAATTTCTTTGCATGATGTACAACGATTTTAAGTTAGATATTTTGTTAATTGACAAAATTGCTCTTGGTCTTATCAGCTCTTCACTCTTCTGCATAATAGAACAATACAAAAATAAAATAAAATTATTTTTTAGCTTTTTAAAAATTGACTAAAATAAAAATATACAAAAAAGTTAAAGTAAAAATAAAGAAGCAATAAATAAATTTAATGGAGAAAGAGAAGAAAAAAATTAAGAGTAATGGAACTTTCTAGTGTTTTTATATTTTTTTACTTAAAGAAATGTGAAACTTTAAATTTTAATATGTGAGTTTTAAAAAACAAATATAGATTAGATTAGATATGAAATTTCAAAATTACCCTCGATCCTACTCGCTCTATATATATATATATATATATATATATATATATATATATATATATATATATATATATATAATTTAATTTTAAATATGATATATAAAATTAGTATTTGTTTAAAAAATATTTTAATTGAGAGTTTGTATTTGTATTTTTAAAAACTCAAAAGTCACTTTAACTCTTTTTAACTATATATATTAAATATATACATTAAATATATATATATATATATATATATATATATATATATATATATATATATATATATATATATATATATATTGGTGCTCCTACTAGGACCTGAACGCTTAGACCGCTGAGCTTAAGCACTTCTGGTGCCTGGCTGACTCTAACTCGATGTATGGAATCAACGGGCTATATAACGGCCGTAATACATCCCCCGGCCGGCTAGGCCTATAGCCACAGAGCAACCACAACAAATGCAACAAGAACCACATCAACATAAGGAACCTATGCGGCCGACAAGGCTACCATGTTGTCTAGTTACTTCTGAATCAGGAAAACAGATGCTTAAACAGCTACCCCGACAAGGTCACCACTACCACTGATAAGGCCCTACACGGCCAACATAAACAACTAAAACATACGCACGGGGCCTCACACGACCGGCACAAATCCTAACCACAGGGAGATATACAGTCTGGCATGCCTCTAAGAATACTGATAAGATGGTCGGGACAGGGCCCCGTGTTACACCCTGTAAAATACCCGACACATATGGCCTATTCCGCGTGTTGGTTAAGAGTATTTGAAAGCCATACATGCTAGAAAAAGGCCCGGGAAAAAGACCGACAAGAAACCCGCCGAACCATCCCGGAAGGAGCCGGGCAGAACTCCCCGCGATGGCAACGTCACGGAGGGGGAGCCTCCGCGTTGGCTCTGTGACACGTTGGCCCTGTCCAGGCTCAAGTATATAAAGCCTCAAACTTCGGTTTAATTCATTAATTTCTTATAATTTCCAGAAGAAGTCGAGAGAGAAACAGAGGTTACGTAAGGTATTGACAATTTTTCGATCGATTACGCTAAACGCGGCCCAATTCAAATTAACCTCAGATACTGAGGTATTTAGCAGCAGGGCATTCCTACGGATTTAGTTTCTCAAGGAATTCGCCGACAAATCGCCGTGCTACCGAGCTAAGGTAAGTGGAATTGTCTAAATTAGTGTCAACATAATTCTAGCCTTAACGTGAGTATTTCTCCCTTCTGGACTTCCGAGAAATAGCAAATTTTCGATCGTCTTTCGATAAGTCAAAATTTGGGCTATAAATATATCGAAGTGACGTTTTCTTTTCGCAGTATTGGTGTATTTAGTTCTAATTGACATATATGTGAATGCAGTTGGGAGAAATAGCTGAGTATTGACTACCGAGCTTCGTCCGTTAGTCGGATAACCTGAAGTAAAGGTATGTGATGAGCTCCGCAAGTGTACGGGTCGTACAAGTAATATAGTGGCTCTTTTTTTAAAGAACCGGAATGACGAACCCACAGGAATAGGCATACGGGGTGAAATCTTTTAAACGTTAATTTACTACAACTACAACAATGAAGACAACAGTGTAACGAAAAGTTTGTGTATTTTGGAAAATATATTTTTATGCTAAACTAAAATATTTATACAGTTGAGTCTGAACTATGAATGTGAGCATGCTGAGAGGTTACAAAGAACATGAAGAAACGAACTATTGATGTACATGAGATTATCTTTTTTTCCCCGGTTGGGTTAGTCGGAACTTATGCCTATGGATAAAACTCTCGTATTTAACCCAACTTAAGAATCATGAACCTTCCACCTATATTTTCGTGATAAGAAGAAATTCAAGTCTCAGCTATACAAAACCGATTCCACACATGACTAATACGAATTTTCGTGCATATTTCTATCCTGAAGGTAAATCAATTCCCAATTTTCCCAAACAAAGAACAGATCATATCCTATTAATTCACAACTTTCAATTTCTGCCCTCGGGTGAAACCAGACTTTTTGGATTTACATTAACATTGGCCAGATATTAACGTAGTAAGAACAAGCATCAAATAGAACAACCATGGAAGAAAAGATGAAATAAACCAGCACCAACAATTACATTTCAATACAACAATTCATAACCTCAGCAAGAAAGAGAATTAGCCACTCCATTTGTGGATTGAACATCGTTAAATGAATGGAAATCATGCAAACAATTGAAAGAAGAAGAAAGGGATAGAGAAACCCTAAGACCCTCGGGTCTCAAAACTGCCCTCACAACCCACGTTGCTCCACCAAGCCAGAATATGGAAAATAAACCTAAGTGTGCTATTTATAATAAGTAGGAATTCATCCCGAATAATAGCAAACGCGGTCACGGAGTGCAACGCGAGCATTGCCTGTGACACGCCCAAACGCGGAGGCCTTCTGAAATCGCCCCAAAATCAGCCCCGCAGAACTCGCCAAGGTTGACAAGGTGGCACGCTGTTGGGGCAGCGCGTTGCACCCTCTGGTCGCAGAGCCATCCTGCTGTGGCACGTTGCCAACGCGGCAGGGGCCGTCTTGGGCAGCCTGCCTACCGCGGGCACGTTGCCGACGCGCAGGTGGGCTGTTTTGGCCTCTTGTCGCCGTTTGCGTGTTTATTCCGTCTCCAAGCCCTACTTCACCAACTTATGGATTAGCTCCTCAAAATCATCAAAACCTACAAACAAAGGCTAATCATGTTGGTTAGCACACATCACTTTATATAAAATCACATGAAAATGTATCAAATAGCTTAGCAAATTACCACTAATTTAAGTTGTAAAAGCGATTACGGACTCCAAGATTATTTTCCGTGATCATTAACCCCACACTTAAAATCTGCCTGTCCTAGAACAACCTTTTACATCTCATGTAATTGAAAACTCTCACATAACTAATCTAGCAAGTTAATTCAAATTACTTCTACAAGACATTATTTAAGATAACAAGCTAAAATAAAACATGCATGCTTTGATCAACGAAATGAAATACAACTATGTTAAGACTTTAACCCCAAGAATCGACTCTCCATCTTAGCAAACTCATGCAAATCAACTGATTAAGAGATCCCACATGAAGTATATCCTTTATTAAACATGTGCCCTCACGGAAAGAGATACCCACTCACATGCAAAAACACTTTTATATCACAACATGTGTGGGTACATAACAAATTTCACTCACTCACAAAGAATTCACATGCACCATGTAATGACCCATAAACTTGCCCTTAGTGTTGTACTCCACTAATTTGAGGATGTCCGAATGTAAGATCAAGTAGGACTTTTTAGGTTGCAATGTACTCAGTGTAGGTAGGTACTATTGTGATCAGTAATAGTGACTATCTTCCCTGCGCTAACACATCACGCCCTTCATTGTGAACTTCCCTTCCCTTACTTCACCTTTTTATCCTTGGTAGTTTTCTTTTTACTCTTTTGCTCCCCCATTTCTTTTAGGCACTTTTAGCTCATTAGTAAGGAGTTGTAATAAATAATTTTTCATTCATTTGTTTTCTTACTCCTTACAAATAATCAACCATTTTACTCAAGTGCACCTTGACCTTTCACTTTTTACAAGCTTCCACTTTTCCTTTCTTTTCATTCTTCACTCCTTTCCTCTTTCAGATTTTTTCTTCTTTAAGCGCTAAGGAGCTTTGGATCAAATTCAAGGTTAATGAAATAAAAATGGTTGTTTATACAGTAGCTATCAAAGAATAGGCTAAGGCTCAATGGGGCCATCAGGGATTAATACTTCAAGGTAGGTAAAACGAGGGATAAAGATTAGGTTCATTCAAGAAATGCCTAAATCATCTCCTACAATTTACATCCTTCATTTCATTTTATAAACAGACCAGGCAAGTTCTAGACATTTCATACAGCTAATGCATCAAAAACCTTACACTCATGGCACATGCTCACTTCAAGACACATTCAGCAGACTCTTACTCAGCTAATCACAAGAATTTAAAATTAAGCTTCAATCATTCAAGCAAATTCAAGAGCCTAAGGTGTCTCAAACAAAGCTATACACTTGCACGCTTCAACACTACATATACTTGCATCTTACAATCATATAAAGTACATAATCAGAATATCAAGCATCCATTAGCTACGGTTCAAACCAAACCTATTGACTAATTTTCCTCAAGACGGTCGTCATCCATTCCATCGTCGGAAACAGTCCCTAACTATGACTAAAACATTTTATACGTATTAAATAAAAATAATAATAAAAATAAAAATAAAATTTATTCTTCGGTTCAAGACCCCCGTCGGAAAAGAACCGACAAGAAAACTAACGGGGTGATGAAGCCATGCTTGACTCACAAAATTTTCAAATTTTTCTCCCTTTTTTCACACAAGCATTATATTCACCAACACTTGTTGCTAATAAAAATTTTGAAATTTCCTTGTACCCTTCCTCACCCCACACTTAAATCATGCTATGTCCTCATAGCATCAAATTAATATTTAAAAAGGGTGAAATTACCCTCGAGGCCTCAGGCCTAGCGAACAACATGGTTTCCTCTAACTTTGTGCAGGTGGGTGTTCAACCTCACACTTTTTCTTCCATGCTTGTTAGCTTCCTCCTCCAAAGGGTACTCAGACTTCCTCCATCCGTGCTTAACTTTCCACCAAAACCAACAAAAGATGAAAATAATTAAAATCAGTAAAAATGCAAGAATTTAAAATGGTACTTATGGTACCCTTTGGGTTGCCTCCCCGCAGCGTGGCTCAATTTTACGTCGCGGCACGACGTATTACATTTCACCATTTTTTCCTCTGCCTTGAGGATATGAATCTCACCCCTAATTGCTTCTCTAATTTCCTTTTATGCTTCCGGAAGTGGTGGTGAAAATTGTAAGGACCAAGTAGTAGATGTTGCCTTGACGTTTATTGGTCCTTAAGTAAGGGAAGTCAGCTTGTCCATTACACCAACAATCCCAAATGCACAGGCTTGGTCCTCCTCTAGACATTTCTCTATAAGCTCGGAAGACTCTATTTCTATTTCGTCAACCAAACTTAAGGTAGAAAAGTGTTTCGAGTAAGGTCCAATGCACCTTGGTTCTGAAACTGCAATGCAATTGACCTCCTTACTTGTATACCTCTCTCCTTCGCATCAACATCTATCTCTCCAAGATTTTCACATGGTGTATACTTCCATTCTTCTCCTGAACGAGTTTTCTACAAGTATGAGCTCATCACGGGGACACTCAAGAGGTTCTAAATGTCGGGCTTCATTCAAAAATTCACCCTTGTCTTCCTCTTGTAATTCCTCTGAATATCGCCTAAAACTCGGCACTTGCAATTGCTCACAAGCTTCAGCCTCAAAGAATCATCTCCGTGAATTTAGCGTCTATCCTCTTTTAGAGTCTCTGCATTCTCCTTCCTGATTTCCATCAATGTTGCCACTGTCTCCTTCATTGCTTCGATTGCTCAAGGAGTTGCTTCAGCATGTTCTAATCGATCTTGGCGTCCCAAATCCTCATTTTCAGCATGCCTGTATTCATCAAAAACTAACAAGGATCATAGTAGGGGTTCGGGGGTATGCATTCAAGCAGCCATCCCAATGGCCATTTTGACAGCCACATATGTTACACGTGTTACGGTGCTGCCACCAGTGGTGTTCTCCGAAACTCAGAAAAGGTTCGTCAAAATATCAATATTCACCATTTAAACCATTTGTGTTCCAAGATGTCATGTCAAGAAGGGTATTCACAAACAATCAAAAAAATATTAAAAATAAAATAAAATTAAAAACACGTTGTCAACGCTTATATAGAATTCCGTTAATTAACACTTAGGAAAATTTCACCAATTGCCTGTCCCCGGCACGGCGCCAAAACTTGATGAGCCCGCAAGTGTACGTGGGTCGCATAAGTAATATAGTAGCTCTTTTAAGAACCGAATGTCGAACCCACAGGAACAGGAATACGGGGTGAAACATTTTAAAGTGTTAATTTACTACAACTACAACAATGAAGACAACAGTGTAACGAAAGTTTGTGTATTTTGGAAAATATATTATTATGCTAAATAAAATATCTAATCAGCTTGAGTCTGAACTATGAATGAGCAGCATGCTGAGGCTACAAAGAACATGTAAACAAACGAACTATTGATGTACATGGTTTATCTTTTACCCGGTTGCTAATCGGAATTTATGCCTATGGATTAAAAACTCGTATTTTAACCCAACTTAAGAATCATGAACCTTCCACCTACATTTTCGTGATAAGAAGAAATTCAAGTTCTAGCTATACAAACCGATTCCACACATGACTACTACGACTTTCGTGTATATTTCTATCCTGAAGGTAAATCAATTCCCAATTTTCCCAAACAAAGAACAGATCATATCCTATTAATTCACAACTTTCCAGTTTCTTGTCCCTCGGGTGAAACCGACTTTTTGGATTTACATTAACATTGGCCTGATATTAACGTAGTAAGAACAAGAATTAAATAGAACAACCATGGAAGAAAAGATGAAATAAAACCAGCAATTCAACAATTACATTTCAATACAACAATTCATAACCTCAGCAAGAAAGAGAATTAGCCACTCATCTGTGGATTGAACATCGTTAAATGAATGGAAATCATGCAAACAATTGAAAGGAAGAAGAAAGGGACAGAGAAACCCAAAGAATTTTCACCTCAAAACTGCCTGTAACCCACGTTCTTGCTCCACCAAGTCAGAATATGGAAAATAAACCTAAGTGTGCTATTTATAATAGTAGGAATTGTCCCGGAATAACAACGTCACGGAGGCAACGTTGGAGCATTGCCTCCGTGACACGGCCAAACGCGGAGGCCTTCGAAATCGCCCCGGTAATCGCCCCGGCAAAGACCCTGCCGTTGGCAGTGCGGCACGCTGCTGGGGCAGTGCGTTGCACCCTCTGGTCGCGGAGCAACCCTGCCGTGGCACGTTGCCGACGCGCAGGTATCTGCCTTAGCCTCTTGTCGCCGCTTGCGTGTTTATTCCGTCTCCAAGCCTCTACTTCACCAACTCATGGATTAGTTCCTCAAAATCATCAAAACCTACAAAACAAAGGCTAATCATGTTGGTTAGCACATATCTTCACTTTTATATAAATCACATGAAAATGTATCAAATAGCTTAGCAAACACTACTAATTTGGGTTGTAGAAGCGTATCACGGGACCTATTTTATTTCCCGTGATCAGTATAAAGCCAAATTCTTCGGTGTTAGTAACTAAGCTAGCATAATACAGTAAACTCCGTAATAGAATTCCCGATTGAATATTGAGTTTTATGCATTCAGTAAACCCGTTTTTGTGATTGTTATATCGTATTCAATCCGAAAATTAGTAGAGCAGCGCCAAATGGCGAGTTATCATTTCAGACTCAGTATAGCCCAGTCCGCGTTTAGCAAGCATGTTTTTTAGAATACTGGTTATTATATATTCAGAATAAAAGTTAGTAAAGTAAATCACCATACGTATAGTATCTTGGCTACGTATAAAGCATGGGTCAGCCGATAGTATCTTACAAATTAGCCATGCAGTCAGATAAAGATTCCAGATTCAGTATAAAGCAGTATGAGAATCAGTATAACATTGAAAGAGTTCAGATTAAGAAATCAGAATTCAGATAGTATTTTCAATTAAAACATGCTTGCTATATATGTGTTATTGATTGTTGAGACTTGATTGTGTCGTGAGGGCACCCTTTTTTGAGCGTCCTCGCCGCCCTGGGTTGGTAACTGTGTCGCCCACCGAGCGGGTGGGTTTACATCACTCCAAGGAGGGCATGGCCCAGTAGGACGAAGATGGGATGAAGCTTTGCCCATATCAGCCGATCAAAGACATAGCATGCTTTTTACCCCGTTGTGCCATTGCGCCCAGGGAACAGATTTCAGATACAGTTACAGTTACGTATATTAACATATGAGTCCTCCGGACTCAGACACAGTTATTTATATCGGAGGCCATAGCCCGAGCCGGAGACCCAGGGGGCTAGTAGAGGTGCTCTTAGTTAGTAAATGAGTGGAGTGACTTATTTTTGGTTGGTTTTGACCCGGTAGGGGTATATAGATTGCTTGATTGATTGGCACCATCCAACTTATGGGGGTTGGTATTGGTTCTGCTTGCTATATATATGTATTTATATGTTATATGAGCTATTAAACAGCAGGTCGCCACATCGACAGTACGCTCCGTCCTATCACAGTGGCCAGAAAAGTCTCGATTCACTCTATATATTAAGTTCTTACAGTATCTTCGCTATTTCCTGCTATTCAAAGTTGCTATTATGCGTTGTTATTATTCATACGTGTTCAGTTGTTTTGCATTCTCGGTACCAATGGTACTGACGTCTGGGGCGCTGCATTACTTGCCTGAAGGTACTCAGACGAGGAGGCGATCCCTCATGACACCTGCACTCGCTTATGAGCCACGCCCGTCATCCGGAGCTTGATATTCAGAGGTGTAATTTTTTTTCTTTGTTATACAGTATGGGTAGGTCTGGGCCCTGTCCCGACCATTTTATCAGTACTATAGAGGTCATGCATTGTATATATGTTATCTCCCAGGAGTATTGTGCTTCTACGTGTGAGGCCGTGCGTTTTGTTTAATTGTTTAGCATTCTGATTATGTTGGCCGTGTGTGGGGCCATAATTTGATAGTAGTGGTGACCTTGCCGGTCACGTAGTTGTACAGTATTCTTTATGTTGAGTCACAGATGACTAGACAGCATGGTGGCCTTGTAGGCCCGCATGTGTCTCTATGAGATATAGAATTCCTCGTTAGCTGAAGTTTTATACAGGTGGCCAGGCCTAGTCGGCTGGAGGCTGTAGCTTACAGCCGTTATATAGCCCGTTGTCTCCCGAAATCTGAGATAGAGCTATCCAGGCACCAGATGTGCTTAGGCTCACCAGTTAGTAGTCCAGGTCCTAATAGGCACCAGCCACCATAAGCCTCAGGCGACAAACTGAAACTGTTACACCCCGTAAAATTCCGGCACATAGATGGCCTATTCGCGTGTTGGTTAAGAGTATTTGAAAGCCATACATGCTAGAAAAGGCTCGGAAAAAGACCGACAAGAAACCTGCCGAACTATCGCGGAAGGAGCTGCGTAACCCCTCCGCGATGGCAACGTCACGGAGGGGAGCCTCCGCGTTGGCCTGTGACACGTTGGCCCTTTCCAGGCTCAAGTATATAAAGCCCAACTTCGGTTTAATTCATTAATTTCTTATAATTTTTGTAGCTAGCCGAGAGAGGAAACGTAGGTTACGTAAGGTATTGGACACTTTCTATCGATTACAATCGCTAAACGCGGGTCCAAATTCAAATTAACCTCAGATACCGAGGTATTTAGCAGCAAGAGCATTCCTACGGATTTAGTTTCCTCATGAAATTCGGCCGACAAACCGTCGCTACTGAGCTAAGGTAAGTGGAATTGCTCCAAATTAGTGTCAATATACTTTGCCTTAAAGAGTATTTCTCCTTTCCGAATTCGAGAAATAGTTTTCGATCGTCTTTCGATAAGCCAAAGTTTGAGCTATAAATATATCAAAAGTGACATTTTCTTTCAGAGTATTGGTGTATTTAGTTCTACCTTGACATATATGTGAATGCAGTTGAGAAATAGCCGGAGTACTTACCGAAGCCGTCCGTTAGTCGGATAACCTGAAGTAAAGGTATGTAAAGCCATTTCCTTCGGCAAGTTACTAACTCTAGCCTAGCATAATTCAGTGAACTCCGTAATAGAATTCCCGGAGTGAATATTGACTATTGTGCAAGTACAGTAAACCTGTTTTGTGATTGTTATATCGTATTCAGTCCGAAAGTTAGTAAAGCAGCGCCAAATGGCGAGTTATCATTTCAGACTCAGTATAGCCCAGTCCGCGTTTAGCAAGTATGTTTTTAGAATAATATGACATATATTCAGAATAAAAGTTAGTAAAGTAAATCAGTCATACAGATAGTATCTTGGCTACAGTATAGCCATACGTCAGATAGTGTATCTTACATGACAGCTATGCAGTCAGATAAAGATTCCAGATTCAGTATAAAGCAGTATGAGAATCAGTATAACATAGAAAGAGTTCAGATTAAGAAATCAGAATTCAGATAGTATTTTTCAGTTTAAACATGCTTGCTATATATGTGTTATTGATTGTTGAGACTTGATTGTGTCGTGAGGGCACCCTTTTGAGCGTCCTCACCGCCCTTGGGTTGGTAACTGTGTCGCCCATTGAGCGGGGTGGGTTTACGTCACTCCAAGGAGTGGCATGCCGACCGGGCAGTAGGACAAAGATGGGATGAAGCTTTCCCCATATCATTGATCAAAGATACAGTGATATTCTTACCTCCCGCAGCGCATGCGCACAGGAACAAATTCTCATACAGTTACAGTAATAGATACAGTACAGAAGTCCTCCGAACTCAGACACAATTATTTATATCGGAGGCCATAGCCCGAGCCGGAGACCCAGGGGGCCGGTAGATGTGCTCGTAGTTAGTAAATGAGTGGTGTAACTTATTTTTGGTTGGTTTTAACTCCGGTAGGGGTATATAGATTGTTTGATTGATTGGCACCATCCGGCTTATGGGGTTTGGTATTGGTTCTTGCTTGCTATATATATGTATTTATATGTTATATATGAGCTATTAAACAGCAGGTCGCCACGTCGACAGGTACGCTCCATCTCTATCACAAGACAGAAAAGTCTGATTCACCTATATCGGGGCTGGCTGTGATTCGGCTTATTTCCTGCTATTCAGAGTTGCTAGTTAAGTGTTGTTATTATTCAGATGTGTTCAGTTGCTTTGCATACTGATTCCAATGGTACCGACGCCCTTGGGGAACTGCATTACTTGCCTGCAGGTACTCATAGACGAGGAGGCGATCCTCGGTGGATTCCACTAAATTTAGAGTCATCAGCTCCTGTCATCCGGAGCTTGATATTCAGAGGTGTAGTTTTTTTCTTTTGTTATATTAGTATGGGTAGGTCAGCCCTGTCCCGACCATTTTATCAGTACTATAGAGGCTTGCAGATTGTATATATATACATCTCCCTGCAGGGTTAGCTGTGCCGATCGTGAGGCCGTGCGTTTTGTTTAATTGTTTAGAATTTGATTATGTTGGCCGTGTGGGGCCATAATCGATAGTAGTGGTGACTCGTCGGTAACGTAGTTGTACAGTATTCTTTTATGTTGAGTCACAGATGACTAGATAAAGATGGTGGCCTTGTCGGCCCGCATAGGTTCCCCTATGAGATATAGAATTCCTATGTTAATAAGTTTTATACAAAATTATAGGCCCAGTCGGCTTTGAGGCTGTATTGGCTACCGTTATATAGCCCGGTTGTTTTCCGTAAATCTGAGATAGAGCTAGCCAGGCCCCCAGATGTGCTTAGGTTCTCACCAGTTAGTAGTCCAGGGTCCGCCAGGGCACCAGTGCCAGTCATACCCCTAGGCGGGGCGTGACAAACTTGGTTTCGTAGAAGGTCGTGTCCTGTGGGAGTCTGCAAGTCGTGCTAAGTAGAGTCTTGTCTATGGATGTGTTGTGCAACCACATACTATAGGCAGGAGGTCATGAGGCATGATAGGATGGTTAAATTTCCTTCTCATTCAGTCGTGCTAGAGCGGCACAAAGATAGGGTTGAGTCCCTAAAACTTACTATATTCTCTGAATCAAGATACAAGTCAGACCAAATAGGGAGGCCTTAATCCAGGCAGAAGATCGATATAGCAACAGGAGAGGGCACCAACCAGTTACAAGGTAATTACAAAGAACAGGAGGAGGTATTAGGGACCTCCCAATGTGATACCTTTATCGGTACCATTCCCCGTATATTTCTATAACTTCAGAGTAGGAAGTTAGAAGCATAACGTACATACGAGTTGATTTATTTGTTAGATATATAAGATCTGATTGAGATAATAGACAATACCAGATTATCAGATAAGTATGAGAAAGAGAGGAAAATGCAGGATTCCCACCTCTATCTTTTCAGAGATGGTACAGTTCCATTTTTCCGTTTTGTTGCAGTAAGAAAAGACTATTCCTACCTCTTGATTTTGATTCCAGTACAGTAAAGGGCATAAGAATTGAGGTGAGGTTGCCCAAAGTAAGCAGTAAGTGAAGAGGGATTGGTTGAT